>JAQGAO010001157.1:0-26297 GCA_034697705.1 Ommatoiulus sabulosus
CAGTTCTGCTTGAAGTTGCTTGTAGTGGCACCATGTAGTTTTCAATGGCCTACAGTTGAACAGCACAGGAACTGATGGGACAGGATATAAATCTCTCAACATCCCATCCTCGTCGCCAATGTTGTGTTTTGAACTGGGACACACGACCCAGTGTATCCAGGCAAACAGCAAATGGTGGTAAGAACGAAACCACCTGTTTATTCGTGCATAAATTAGGCACTTACGTTAAGGCGGCATCCTACCGGACGATTTACGTGCGCCACGCACGTCGCGCACGCAATTTTTCGGTGGGATGCGTTTCACTTCCAGCCACGCTCACCACGCAGGCCGCTCGCCAGCGTGTTGCTTATAAAGTTGAGTATTCGAGACCCTCGAACTTTTCACTACGCACGCCAGCCAAGTTAGGTTGGCGCATGCGCAGTACACACAACAATTTAAATTTCAGATAAAATGGCGTCGTGTGAAGAAGGGACTCTCGACATCGAAAATTTAATAAATTGTGTAAAAAGTCAGCCGTGTTTATACAATTCTTGAACGTTCAACACAATTCCACACGTAAAATCGAATAACTTAACAAATTCTAAACAGTATAACGTGTGTTTGCCAAATATTTATATACAACTCATTGAAAACAACTGTAAAATCGAAATAATAACAGGCCCAAACTTAAACAATTCCAAACAGTATAACGTGTGTTTGCCAAATATTTATATACAACTCATTGAAAACATACCTTCCACACGTTCCACACGTAAAATCGAAATAATAAGAGGCCCAAACTTAACAAATTCTAAACAGTATAACGTAAAAGCGCCGTAGTGCTTTGCGCAGCTGTAAATGCGCGTTAAAAAATTACACTGCGCAACTAATACTGCGCACCTTTAATATTTTAAAATTTCGCGCTGAAAAAAAAAGCGCCGTAGCGTTTTTTCGTTTTACGCTCGCCACGCTCAACAGCCTAGTGTGGCTTGCGTGGTAAGCCTGATGACGCGCAGTGAGAGCGCCGCGTAGCCTAGCGAAGCCTCGCGAAGCCACGCATCTGGTGGGATGCCGCCTTTAATGCACGCGTACGAGCTGTAAAAGTTGTCGCCATCTAATGGAAGATCGAAACCCTTGCGACTGCTGGTAAACCCTCGGGGAGGATCCACAGGTAAAAAACGTACCTTTTGCCCCTAGATGGCGCTGTCCGTTGCAGGAAAAACGCGCCATTTGTGACGTTTTTCTTTAACAGCTGATTTTATCCCGTGTTGCCAGACCTTGCCCGGTAAGATTCCAAGATTCCCTAATTCTCCCTAGGTTATGGCTGCTGTCTGTTGCCACGTTTGGATGGACGTTCTATTCACAGGTATATGCTTCGAAATTTGATGTTTTGGAGGATTTCAACCATATTTCAGCATTTTTTCGTTATGTGAGTATTTGGTTATGGAGGTGGAGAACTCAAAATGAGTTGATGTGGGTAAGTATTTTCAGCATTCAGTAAAGAGTGCTGTATGCAGGGTTGCCACTGACCTGCAAAACTGGCAAAGTCAGGCAACTTTGTCAAAATTGTATGGGTGATTTAAGATCGATTTTTCCACCTGCTCTACAATATAATTGATGGCATTTGTTTTGCTAGTTTTACTAAAAACTTATTTTGACTGTATGTTTTCTTCCTTTCCGTTTTATCATGTCATCATTGACATAAACTGAAAACATTAACTTGAATGCCTTGGTTTTTGCCATCAGCAATGTAATGGACCACGTATACAAGCGATGTTTATAAAATGTATCTTGATGATTATCTAGTCTATAAAAATATTGATAATCCTGTTTACTATTTTGCAATATCCATGTAGGATTGTCATATTTTTTTTCGTAGTGGCCAATGCACTCATGAGCACCATATTTATTTACATTTTCAATTTGAATCAGCTTTTCAGCAAATTAATTGGTTCGGTTTGATTATCAGCATTACAATCTGAATATGCATCTGTAATTTGGTGAAACCTGTAAATCAAAACCAACTAAACAACATTTCAGCAACTTAAACTTTATATGCATATTTCCCTTTGCTCTAGTAATGACATGAATTTGTTAATGTCAATGAAGTAATCCTGCACTTATGCCTCTATGCAAATTTTCAGTTCAGTGATATATGCTGTTATATATTTTCTGAAAAGTTTCTATGTGAAATAGTAGGTCTACAATTTATCTTTTCTGCTGAAATAGAATTTTACTGTATGTTAATAATAGACATTCATTTTATTTGTGTAGGCTATTGATGTTAACAATATAATGCCTTGTCGATGTAAAACTTTAATGCATATTTATCGTAATACTCTTTGCAGGCTTCCCATTGGCCTTTTTATACAGAAATGTTGCCTTCAACAAAAATGCAACAGCACAACACTTGTTTTTTGCGATTTCTGGAATGCTGCTGTGTTATTTTAATTATGGTTGGTGGCAGATTTTTGATTAAAACGGTTTTGCGCCATATCTTTATCATGTTTATTCTAAATGGTGTATGTAATGTTTATTTCAGGGACTGACGTAATTCATTCCTTAGGATGCGTTTTGGTGCTTTATATTTTGCTTTTGGTAGAAGGTGGAACTAAGTTTTCAGTTATTTTTGCCTTCATCTATTTTATGGTAAGCTTTTGTCCTCGAACGATATTGTGAAGTTATGGCAGCAAGTCTTTTTCGTCTTAGTTTTCAAAGTCTTTTCCACATTGGTATTGAACGAACAGTTCTTCAATTTTCGTTGCATCTGTTGTGAAATCATTGATCTTGGTTGTCTTTTGTTAGCTTTTCAATTACTTCCGCCACTTCGCGGATGATAATCCATCTAGCTGACCTATATTGCTAATGTCAACACTTTGATCTAAGTTAGCACAAGAAATTTCATTTACCGATTTCTTAAATGAGCATTAACAAAACAATTTCTTTAATATTCTATAAAAATTTTAGAGACATCTCACTTATTTTACATTTTTGTATTTAATGATGTTGTGATACATAAGTATGGAATTCTCTTAAACACCACCAATGTATGATGTCCTTGATAAGAAATTTCTAATTGGTCTTCTTGTTGAATATTTATGGCAAAAAAATGTTAACGTAGTTTGAACAATGTATAAATAGTCATGGTTCATCTCAACCAACCATGATAATTCATGAATTTTCCAAAATAGCTGTTTTAGAGCAATGCCCAGTATAATATTATATTATCTGCTGTGAACGTCTTTTTAAAAAAGTTAATTTTCCATCCTTTCACAAGAATTTCAACGAGAAATTAAAACGAAATAGTCAAATTGCATCCTTATGTATGTGTATTAACGTTTGTTTCACTATTAAGGATAAATATTTTAGGGTTGTTTACATTTAAAACATATTTAACGATTTATCAATACCTATATTAATTAGTTTTCTTCTTTAGGGTTATCTTCTTCTGGGTTATTATTTCACGGAGACTGATGATTATGACATAACATGGACTATGCCGCAGTGTGTTTTAACTCTTAGAGCCATAGGTATGACTGAAAACTATATTTCCTCGATGATTTTGATTCATTATGGTGAATTATGGTAATGCAACTTTTGACTTTATTTGCTTTGCAGCCTTGGTTTTTGATGTATATGATGGAAGGAAAGCACCAGTTAGTATTTGTTTGTTTTCATATTTCCTTGGAACATTTGCATATGCTCAGTCAATAATTTTTTTCCAGGAGGAACTTTCAAACGATCAGAAGGAAACTGCCTTAGCTAAAGTTCCTTCGCTGCTTGAAATAGCTGGATATGTATATTTCTTTGGTGGTTGTTTAGTCGGGCCACAGGTTAGGACTTGCTACAGTACCATAAATTGTTGATTTAAAATACATGAAGATCAATAGATAAATTCAGTTTTGTTTCTTCCCAGTTTTCTATGAATCGGTATCTAAAATTTGTAAATAAGCAATTGCTTCCCACTTCCGAGAAGCCAAACAGGTAGAATCATTGCTATCCTTTTTTTGAAAATATATTTAGGGATCCCAGATTTGCTGTTTTTCTATATTTTTAGCACAATTCTCTAATTGTAAAGCTTTAAGAAAATGATTTATTCCTATATTTTGACTTTTCCTGTCTTTTGAACCTGTATTTTTTCACACTATCATTTCATATATTATTATGAAATTTTTGGAGCTTCCTATGTTTTGTTTACTGTCATACTATTTACCTGCAGATATCATGAGGTCTTTATAACACATATACTTTAAAAAATTATCCTGAGTTCCCATATTTTTATTAGTGAGCCAACTTTGATTTCTAGTATTTTTAATTAATTTCTTAACTCATACATTTCAAGAAAACTACATTTTGACTCTTGCTCCAAAATGCTTTTTTAGTTGGTCTAGCAAAAACGTTCTCCCAACTTGACATATTTGAAAAAATGTCTTTTTTTTTAAAAAAAAACAACAACTTTATAAATTAGTTTCAAATTGGGCTGTGTTCCCTGCATGCATTCTCAAATTAACAACTTAATATACTGTTGACATGCATTCTAATTCGACTATTTTCAAACTTAAAATAGTGTCCCAGCAGGACTTCTTCGGGGAGCTATTGGAATCCTTTATTTAGCTTTGTACCTCATTGGAAACTCTTTCGTGCCAGCAGACTATGTTTACACAGATGAGTTTAAGGTGAGTTTGGTGGAGACTTAACGAGGGTTTTGGTATTTTTCCAAGTCTTTTTTACGAGATCTATAAGATCCCAGATGACTTGCGGCACTTGAGTCGCTGCCAAGTTTTATTGGATAATGGGGGGATGTTTCCCTTGTGTGATGCGTTATTCAACTGATTTTTTCTACCTCTTTGAACGCTTTCCAAATTTCCAGTGTCTCTGGATATTTTACCGCAATACTTTCTTGAAAAATATTCTAAATTATAATCCTCCGGCAAAACGTATTCACTCATCTAACATGGTTTTATTATTGTTCAAGAGTTGCCAATTTTTTATATGTTAAAATATAGCTTGTTGGGAACCATTGCAGATATGAATTTTAGTATCACTTGAAGATGTTTTTCAAGTGTTTTTCATTTTAGATAGCCCCTAAAATGTACTAAGGTCATTGTATTTGTCTTTACAGAATAGATCTTTGTTTTCAAAATATCTTTTAATGGCTGTATGGGGGAAAATTTGCTGTTCTAAGTATATTATTTCCTGGATATTATCAGTAAGTTATATTTGTCAATTTTCCTCCGTGAAAGGATTAAAGGATATAAAAAACGATGAAGTGAAATTTGGCCACTTTATTGAGGTCAACCTTGATGAAGCATAAACATGAATTATAATTTTTTGTACTACTAAAAAGGGTAATGTATTGATTCACAAAATGAAAACATATATTTCATTGGTTATGAATCGCCTTTTATTTTAAGGTTGAAACAAATTTTAATTGCCTTAGCTAAGACATGTTTAAGTCCGTTTAATAATGATATTTTTCTCTTTGTTCTTGGTTTGGTTAAAGCTTTAATTTAAACCAATTCTGCTAATCTCAGAGCAATCATTGTTACTTAATTGTCTAATTGCTTTTGTGTTGCAGGAAGGTAGCTGTATGGTTACCGGCATAACATATAATGGCAAAGACAGCTCTGGCAAGCACATTTGGGATGGCTGCCATAATGTCATGCTGCGCAAGTATGAAACCGCAACCAAGTTTCATCACATGATCCAAGGTTTCAACATGTTAACGAACAAGTGGGCTGCAGCGTGAGTATTTGTCCCTTGTTTGTCAAGGTGGGGTTTTATTGGAAAAGATGTGAAATAGCCTTTGAAACAGTTTGGATTTTTTGCGGTTCCTGTCATAGCACAGATTTCTGCCAGCGTTAAAAATCCACAAATTCAACCATTGATAATATATTGCGCATCATTGATGTTTATATGCTGAAATAAGATTTGCTCTAATTTAAATGTGGTTTTGATGTGTAAGTCAAAGCTTATTGCAGAAAAACACCTTTTGCACTACTTGGTTTGGATATTCGATAATTTTAGATAGTGCAAAATGCAAATTGTTGACAGATGTAGTGAGACGTCTCTACAATCAAGAAGTTGTGGTAAAACATTGACAAAACAAGTTTTTGTAAATATTTTTCCTTGTGTGTTTCAGTTATATATATAAACGGCTAAAATTCTTCGGAAACAAATTAATATCTCAAGGAGTAACACTGGCATTCCTGGCAATTTGGCACGGTCTTCATGTTACTTACTATTTCGTTTTTTTCCTGGAGTTTTGTGTAATGAAATTGGAGCACGATGTAAGTTTGGTATTTTTCCCTTGATAAGTTTACTTGCTGATTAATCGTCTTAGGAATCTGAAAAATCTTTTGTTTTTTTACGAATGCCTAGATGGACTCAATCGTTGCAAGAAGTCCAACCCTGTCTTCGTTTCTCAATCGGACACCGGTCAAACAAATTAAGTTGGTTTTGCAAAGGTTGTACTTGCTGGTGTTTTTCAGCTACTGCATTCTACCATTCGCTATTATCAACTGGGAAAAATCAAATCAAGTAATTGAATTTATCATTTATTAGGGTGTATTCTAGACAATAAGACCTGTCATAAAAATGGTTAGGTGTCATTTAGTTTTCTGCCAATTTTGATGAATCAAAATTCAATCATCATCAAAATAAATCCATATTCAATTTTGGCATATTCGACTTCGTTTTCTAGCATAAAAATTAACTTTTCTCATATCATGTTTGATTTAATCTTATTTCTTATCAAAAAGTCTTGTTTTAAAATAAGTCGATCCTCAAGTCAAAAATACCAGTAATTTAATTGAATTCTTTTTTGCTATTTTTGTAAATTTTGAAAAGTCGTCATTATTTGAAATGTAAATATGAAGAGAACTCTTAAATCTTTCTGAATGAAGTGTTTTGATTTATATTCGATTTTAGAAATTTTGCAACTTAAACCCAAGTTTTCCAGGTGAAGAAAAGAAAGTTTCATTTTGTCATATTTTTGTTTTAGAACAAAAGTCCTGCTATCATAAATGTTGTGTTAAACTTGTTATTTTGCAATCATTTGTTTTTTGTTTGATATTTATTGATGCGTTTTTTTTAATAGGTGTATGCAGAATTGTACTTTTTGGGTCACTTCCTCTATTTTGGATGGCTGATTGGTTATCCCATCTTTAAGATGTTAACAAGGTCTCCTAAATCAAGATCGAGCAATGAGAATGGTGTTGCTGACCATAAGACGAAGTAGACTGTCGCCTTGCGAATCAAGTAAACCAGTTTTATTTCATCGAATGGTACTTGTGCATGATCACGAGTTCATCGTGATGCTTGAAAAGTGTGCAAGTACAAGATTGAATGTTAATATGAATAATAAAGGTAGGCTTATGCCTGGGTATTGCTAGAATTTTAGACACTATCAACAAAAATTATTTATCAAAACGAGCGAGCTTGAATTTGTCGATAATCCCAAAAACTCACTTTTATGATTCCAGCATTCTTTATTGAATGTCAGATATTAGGATTGAACATTGTACATGTATAGTATGTGGTTTTGGATGTCCCAAACCACATACTGTGCATGTATAACTTGAAACTCCCATCTTAATACATGTACTAAGCGAATGTGATTTGATGAGTTTAGGATTTTTCAAAGCAAGTTATTAAATGTTAGCTAAATTTTAGGTTTGCCGGTTTTTCCATTTTCGAAAACAAAAACAAATTTCAAAAAACTGCAATTTCTGTTATTCCAACACAACACTTCAGCATAGTTAGCAAATATATAAATTATCTAATATTTATATAATAATCATCAAATTTAATATTATAACTGTCATTAAAACTTAAATTTGAAGGATGTGTTGTATTTTTTAATCTTTTATTTACAAAACAGAATTCCATTGTTTAATGAGCTTATAAAATGAATTCCATTTTTGTCGAGTCACTCGACAAAAAAAAAATACGTCGATTATATATTTACGTTTTGATGACAAAAATAGTATTCCGAAATTTAAATTGCATTAAATCATCAATCAGTTGCTCGAAATTAGTTTCCAGCTTAAGAATTGATTTGAACGAATCTGAATTTTTCTCTGCAGCATAGGTCGTTTGTGAATTGGGATTATCGGCAGGTTGCAAGCCGTTTTGCTAATTCAATACTGGCATTTTAGCCACATTAACCATTTACATTTCATTCAGATTCATTTTGGCGAAACATCGCCGCACATAGACATAAAATCTTTTTGCACAGGCACGCAAAAAGCTAATGTACGTTTATGACTTTAAATAATAACAGCAAATTTTATAATCTGATACACTTGCATTATTTATGCACTTACGTGTACCACAGACCTTTGAATAACTTTTAAAGGTGAAAAAATCGAATTAACAACCCATTGAAACTTTGGTTATGGCACGGTTGTTTGGAAATTTGTAAGACACCGTCACCTTGCCCCTATCGATTCTTTTGTCATTCTTTTCAGTAATGTAATCTTCCGTTAAGTTTTATGTGTATTTTATTAACGTTAACGTAGTTTATGTTAGAAGGGCTAAATGTTTGTTCGTACCTTATCTTTTCACAGGGTTTTTAGTTTAATTGAGAAAATCCACGCTCATAAAAGAGGCCTTGAGATGCTGGTTTTAGTAACGTCATGATATTACGAAAGACCAACCAGTAAAGTAAGATTTATCCTGAATATGTGAGCGATTTCTCAAGTGAGTTAAAATTGGTTAATTGACCTGTAGAATGGCACAAGTTGGTTTTTTCTTTCAGATGTAATTTGCCAAGTTGTCTAAAAATTGTCCCGATAACTAGTGAAACTTCAATTCGTCAATTTCTTTATGGTCACTTTAATTTAATACTCAATTCTCACATACAGAATGAAATCATCTGATCTCCAAAATAAAACTTTAAATGTTCTTTATATTTAATAAAATAGATAAAAGAAGATTTCAAAATTGAAGTTGCCTGCAATTCAATTGTAAAATGTGCTCATATTTATTAATTGGAATAATGTGTATTTCATAAGTAACTTAAAATTTAAAGAAAAACTATCACATATGTGCGATACGTCAATACCCACAATGATATAAATATTATATAAGATATTTCTGACGACATTTCAGTTTTAAAGAATCAGTTATCTGAAAAATGTATTTCACTCTATCAAGAGTAAATGCATAGGACAGAATACATTTTTTTGAGAAATTCATTCGTTAAAAGTTGAAACCATTTCGGTAGTATAAAGGGCGCTCCTTAAGTTATGAAATGGAACCAAGATTTTGGAAGTATTAAGATATAGATTTCTGCCACTGCAAATTTCTTGTCTCGCATTTTGCGTAACTTTTGTCCAAACGGTCACAACATTGATAGATTTTATTATACAGTACAATGGACGTCAATTCGTCACCGTTTTTTTCCAAATGTATCAAACGGTATAACTCGACTGGCAAAAATAAGCTTACTAGGCTTTTTACTTAGGATATTTAAGGAATGTTGTGTGGAAGAATTGTACCATGATTAATAATTAATTTATTTTTGTTTTTACTCGAGGACAGCTTAAATTATTCTTGTTTCAAAGCAAAAAATCTTAAAAAAAAACCTGAGGTAATTACAAGATGTTTTTTTGCAGCTGCAGATAAGCGTAAAAACTGTTTGATCAAATTATTTCGTGGTTAGACCATGAAATCTCTCAAACGTCTGCTGTTGGCAGTTTTTGGAGCCTTTTTATGCTAGTGTTATTATTTAATGATAATTATCGGGTGGGGAAATTTACGGTATGAAATGTAAGAATCACTTAAACTACGATTATGAATACTGTAGTATTTATTGCAACGGGTATCAGGATTGCTCGACTCCTAAATGCATGTATATTTGTATTTAATTGAATAATACCAGCGGTGCGTATAACAACTAGTGTTTGCGATTTTAAATATTGGAAATTGCATAATTTGTAGTTCTTGTCCATGGAAAAAAAAGCCGAATTGCAATTACGTTTAACGATGGTTAATATTGCCGATAGTAATGTACTTTTGCAGATAAAATGTTTGTTAAGAAAAGTTAAAAGTTGACCGGGTCGAAGCAAGTTTGTAGTTTAGTTTTTTGTTCCAGAAATGGCACTGTAGGCCTGTCATCTCTGGGCAAAAATCTAAATTAGAAAAGCTATTAATCTACATGTATTATGTATTTTTGCTCATAAAATAATTTTAAATTCCACATTTTTTTTTGCTCACAAAAACGTACCCTTATTGTACAGCTTTTGTTTATGGTTATGAAACCATCGAATTGATACATAAATAATTTCCTTTGATTTATGCATTTATATTTCTCTGCAAGTTTTCACGTTTTGTTGCTATTCAGTAAATGTTTGCAACGTTGAAACTTTGAAATAGGTTTAAAAATACGATTACATTTTCGTGAAATATTTTACGAGTAACGAGAAGAGACGGTTCTGGTAGTTTCGAGCATTAGAAAGAATAGCATCGAAATAAAGTTGAAATAATTTTTGTGCTTTCTTTGTCGAAAAAAACTGAAAATTTGGTATTTCTGATTTCTGCACAGCATTGAAACGTCTTTATAGAATTTGTGTAGATTCGTGGTGTTTAGCTACATGCGGAATTAATGAAAAATGCTAATCTTAATGTTGCATGGCATTTTTTAATTCCGCACAAACTAGAAAACCATAAAACTGCACACAAAAAAACCCAGCATAATGTGATAAAACGAACATTATTTCAATGCTTTACACCCTATAGTATTTGACACTTTCAAAAGTTGAAATTCCAGTCTTTATCCCCTGAAAGAAAAACCGTTTATAATTTCTGAATAGCAAAGACACGTGAGACCGGCCATTAAACTCGATACGTTGCAAAATATGTTTTATTTCTTCAGCGCGTTAATTATGTTATCGATCACACGTCTATTGTAAACTAAAACGTTAATTTCAAATCCTATGGTGTCATTTACCTGCCAGAACAGCTTAGTGACCTCTAGAGCTGAGAGCGAAGGCTAGGTTGTTGCTTTAATTATTTCGTAGGTTTTAGTCCTCAATTTTTGTTTTGATCGCTTTTATTCGATGATGCTTCAGTAATTTTCCTTTACCCTTTCAAAGATCGAAGTTCAAAGCCAAGTTCCGGACATAATTTTACTGTAGAAAAGCTGTATCGAGCGTGAGCATGTATACATGTAGGTTAATGCCAAAATGCTCGAAGTTTTTAATGTCAGGTGTTTAGCATGTTTATTTTGTACGTGTTAATTTAAACGAGTGCCTTGATTTCTGCGCGTTGGTAATGGTTGGACCCGTGTGTCCAGTTCATTATCGAAAACATTGAAGTTTTGCAATTGAAAATCGATTCTCTCTGTAATCTAAAGCTGTAACCGAACTCAGATTCGTTTCTGTCTTTCACGAATATAAATCGCAACATTTCCGATAACGTGTTTCGTTTTTTATTCAGTTTTCAAGGAGATTTTGAAACCTTGCCCTGGACAACAATCTAGTTGAAATGGTATGGTCCTATGTAGATAGTACATGAAAAACTGTTATAACGAAGCTGGAGGAAATGGAAAAGTTGGTCAGCATATATACAAGTAGATATCGTAACAATGATATTTACTCAATTTCGTTGCTACCCAAAATTGGCATCGAATTTCACTATACAGTATTGTACGTGCAACGAAATGATGCAAAATGTAGGATATTACGTTTTTCATATATATCTTCAATTCAATTTTTTTCTATTCATGATGTAGATTTTATGTATCGATTTTAATAATGTTTACTATTTACTGAATAGAGCTAAATTTAACGTTAATATAAATGTATTGTGTACGATGATATTTTTGATAATGAGCTCATGTAGTGACCCTGCTCTTCCACCAGTGTCATGTAATGCCTTAACCCTAAGTCACATAAGGAATTGCCATTATGTTCTTACATGTATGTGCATGAGGTTGCCCTCATGCTCAAAAAAAAATGACGTCATTTTTTGCCAGGTTTTGGGTAATCATTTCTTGGGCGAAAAATGACCAAAAAATGACGTCACTTTTTGCCAGCTTTTGGGTGGTCATTTCTTGGGCGAAAAATGACCAAAAAATGACGTCATTTTTAGCCAGGTTTTGGGTGGTCATTTCTTGGGCGAAAACTGACGTCATTTTTTGGTCCTTTTGCTACATGGGTGTTATTATGAAGCTGCACATTGTTTTATATTGGACTTAACGACAATTTGCTGCTGGAATACGTACACACAATGAGTGTGATTTTTTATTAATATCTGTACTGTAAAATTAAATTTAATTTCGCGATCTAATGATTGACGTTAAAAAAAAACCCAATTTGCCTCAATTTATGACGAATGTTCACCATTTTAGTTTACTCTATCCGGGAATTCGTTATAGCCGGTCTTGGACAGTTGAAAACTTATGGCGATCAGTCATGACTTCGTTACAAGCTGGGATTTTCGGGTTATTACTGTAGCTCACATTCGATCCATTTTCAACTGCAATGCATCATTTGCGTATACAGATAACCTCAGCTGTGCGTGGGAAACTATTTTGGATTTTTTTTTTTAAATTAAGCACGCAGCTAGAAAGTAGTTTTTATTCATCAATATCTCTTCATACTTTTTTCAAAGGGCGTGTGGGTGGACAGACAGCAGAAAGGAAATCCGATTACGGATTACCTCTGTCATTCATTAGTTAGCTATTTATAGTTGGGTGAAATTAAACGCTCGTTTCTATTATCCCTAGATGTTCAAAAATGGACGTACTGTAATTACAGTAACTAATTATCACGGTTTTAAAACCCCATGGGGTTAGAGTTTTTTGATCGAGTGTCGTGTCAAGGGCAATGATAAGCACACCGGATGACTTCAGTCGAGGTGCATTTTTACACCTCTATTATAATGCGAAAGTGTTTTCAAGGCAGTATCTAGCATAGCAACAAATGCTGACTGTATGACGATCCTCCATTTTTATTATTGAGACTCGAAAACAATGAGCGCATTTTTTTCTCTTCCAGAGAACCAGAGAAAAATTTCAACATTTGGCATTGAAGCCAAGTCGTGTTTCGAAATTCATCATGTCAATCATGAATAATGCGCTTGAAACGGTAAAATCGTTGGTGTTATATCCTACTAGTACATTATACAGTATTACAGGTCATGTTAAAAATGAAAACATGTTTCGATACTTTGATAAGAATACTTGTCTTTATTCCTATTTGGTAGTTGGTTTTTAAATAAAATAAAAAATTAAATTTTGACAAATTCGCTGTTTAATAACATCTGTATCTTCCAAGGGAAAATTATTGCAAATAAAATACGCAGTCCGTATTTGGAAAATTTCATAATTTCCTAAATTCAGAAAATAAGTTCCGAGCATTTCTCCCAAATTATAGTTTTATTTTTGTAATACTGTACATGTTTACGTTCAATCGATTATAGATACCCGTTTCGTAAAATTTGCAGCAAAAATACCGAAAACTAAGTTTGAAAACATGATAACATCTTTCAAAAAATCAGGATTTGTATCGAAATAATGCGATTGGAAAGATTATTTACCTCAACAGTCATTTTGTATTGTACATGTGCATGTACTGTATAGTAGTTTGATTCGTCTTTTCTAAGTTACACGCATTTCATTTTTATACTGTTTATTATTTTTTTCAAATAAACAAACTTGGGAAAGTATTCGAAATCGAAAGCTTGAAAATGAAACGCGCGGATTTTTAGCGGACGATTTTGGATTTTTTACATGTTATTTTTTTAAAAATAAACAGAGGAATTTATAAATCTTTCTAATAAATGAAACCACACACGACAGACATATCATGCTATACACAAATGTGTCCATCAAAATTTCTCGCATTAATGGTATTAGACAGTAAGCTATTTTTTTCTTTGAAATGTTTCATTTAGCAGCAACGATTTTTCATTTAATGAAATTATACTTTGTTCATGCAAATACAGGGATCATCCATAAACAACGTCCTGTATTTTTCAAGGTTTATGGATGGCCCCACAGACTAAAATGCTCAGTATACTTTATTTTTATGTACTGTACATGTAATTAGGAGCATCGCGGAATTTATATTCAATTTCAGACGCCGAAGATCGTTATTTTGAGCCAAATTGAATCAAATGCTCACAATTTTAAAAGGCCATTTGATTGTTTATTTTGATTTGATGACATTGATTAATTCTCAGATACATTTCTAAAGGTGAACATTTTCACCTTGTCAATATCACGGAGGTCGTGTTGGAAGACCGGGCACGTAGCGTAGATTTTAGATTTTTTATACAGTTCATGTCGGTTAATTTCCAGGCGAAAACTTTTTGAACGCCAATTTTAAATGAACATTAATTTTAAAAAGTTTATTTGCATCAGTATCATGTTAATTTGTATCTCAAAATAATACTATACCACAGTATTTTATATTTTTTTTTTTGCCCCAGACTGGTGAATATTCGACCTGGATAAAAAAGAGGTTGTACTTGAGGACTCATGTATGACCCTTTCGTGTTTTTTTACTTATCCCATCCTAGATTTGATCGTCGATTGAGGTTATTTAAAGTTTTGAATATTCTTTCGACATTTCTAACATTTGTGAAACGCGCATGTATTGGAAAAAATTAACAATGGTCAGTACATTGTTGCGCACTGGATATTAAGAAATAGTCTTGATTAATATGATGATTTTCAATTATTTTTTAAACGGTATCTTTATTATTTATGTTAATCAAACAATTATTTTTAAAATTATGCAACACGCAGTTGCTCCTTTTATCAGGCCCCAAATTGGAAATGGAGAGCGCTATAGGAGCGCAACGTTCAACTCTTTCCACCAATATCAGCTGATTGCCAACTGCGTAGCATATTTTGCATTATCACGTGTTTCCACTTGACGTTTATCAATTTCGAACGTGACAGCGTTTCGTTTTTTCCCACAGATAATCGTTTATCTTGTTTTCGTTTTTTTTTCCGTTTATGTTTAATCCGGTTGCTCGGGAGCAAGGGTTGTTCCGGTGGAGTGTTTCGATGACGTCATTTTGCCGTTATAAATTCCCAGAAGGCTGCGCACCCCGTTCGCAGTCAATCGCTACTCTCGCTAGCGCTGGGTGTGCTCGCTCGTAGCTGTCACCTTCTTTTTTTGTTTCACTTTCGTACCTGGCAACTTATTGGTGTATGGGTAAGTAGCTGCGTTATTTTGTTTTCAAAATAGACCTTTTCCCCACGAAAATTCACCTTAAAAACGCGCTTTTTAGTTCGCCTGCGCACGAGCGTATAGCAAAAAAAAATCCCTGCTAGGGGAGAGGGTTAATGCTTTGGATTATTTTGTTCTAAAAACAGCTGCTGGTTCGACGACATTTTCTTGGCTAAAAACCGGTTATTTATGTTCATTTATTTCCCGATGCTTAGAAAATACTTCCCGTATCGTGACGAACTTGTCGCTATCAAAATAAACATTTTTTTTGGTGCCTAAATCGTACGGTTCGGCGCATCTTATTTCCCGAATGAATGAAATCTAGGCATGCGCAGCTCCTTCCCGTATTTATTTTGGAATTTCATGCAAATTAAACTATTACGATTTTATTTATAGTCTTTGAATTTATTCTTAAATACTTGTTTGGCTACTACGTATCATATGACACCTTTATATGCTCGTATCTGACCATTTTTTGCCTACATTTGTAATTTCTGGAGAACTGGTACAAATTCGAGTATATATATACACTGTAAGTCATTGGGCGGATTTAAGGAGGGGAAAATGAGTCAAAAGAATCGTTGTTTTCTCGAGTAGTTATCAATGTATCAGTGCGTTTTGGTTACATAACATTATGGTCACCTCGCATTTTTAACTTGCGCATTTACTTTGTCGATTACCATCAATCTCTGAAGCCAAAATTGCTTCCGAATTTCTAGAAATACTGTAGTTATAAAATAGCTGATGATCGACTCTGATTACTGCACGAAAAACTCCAAATTTTGAAGGAAAATGTATTGTTGAAAAACCATATGAAGTGGCCTTTGTGTCTAAACAGAATTAATTGAATCTTGGGATGTGGATTCTTTTGTGATGCCATTCTCAATTATAAACGTACGACGTTTATAATTGACTGACGTATGATACCAGGAAGCAATTGCAACATCCAAAATAATGTGACGTCACGTAAAATAGAAAACCCTTTGAATTTATAGACTCCTAGTTGCACAATGTTTTTTCCCTGTCAATATTAAGTATTACGTAGTTGGACTTAGACCAGGGCAAATTATTAGAATAATAAAGATACCACTTTCCTTAAGTGTTTATACCGCCCATTTTGACTGATGTTACCTGTTTAATTTCTAAATACATAGTAAATTAATATATACCACAAAGAGGTTAATTAAAATTATGTAGGGCCTACGTGTAGGCTACCCAGCGTTTTTTTATATATTTGTTTTATATAAGGAAAATGTATAATTGAAAAACCATCAAGAGACCTTTGTGTCTATACTTAATTTATTAAAATATGCGAGATGCTGAAATACACGGTATATAACCATGGAAGTGAGATTGCTTCATTCAGAATAATGTGACGTAAAATTTAAAAATCTGTTGTGCAATATTTTTCCCTGTTAATGTCAAGTTTTGCATTGGATGTTGAAGTAGTACAATTAAAATAGCCAAATAATAAAGATTCCACTTTTCTTAAGTGTTCGCAGTATTGTACACACTGACCATTTTGACTGATACACCTGTTTAATTTCTAATTACAGAGCAGGGGGAGACAAACTTTCATTTAAAACTTACTCCCTTACCGGTTTACGATTACGCGTACGCTGCCCCTGCGTCGTTGGTTGGTAGATTCGGCCCAGAATGGCCAAGTTGACTCGAGGAAGGCAAAACATCCAGTCTGCTGACATCCAGGTAAATGCATTTACAGATATTACTCATGTAGGTAGTATTTGAAATTGTTCTCAAATTTATTTTCTATCGCAATAGAGTGCCAATTCGGGCACCTGGCGACGAGAATGGTGCAGCAAGCCATCCTGACATCGATAATGGAGTTGGTTTGAGTGAAGTGAGTATCCGATCCATTATCATGGATCATCTCCTTACATTGTCAGTTTAGGAAATCTCCGCTCATGCTACTGTCTTGTACGTTAGTCTGATAGCTGCACTAATGACAGCAGTTCAAGTGACAGTGACAGCGACAGTGAATTGAGTTCATTGGATGATGATTCAGGTGTTGATGACTACCCACTTCCTGGCCCGCAGTATGGGCGAGTGACGAACGTGGTGGAATTCAGTACTTTGAAAGAGTATGAAAGGTTTGCTGGACTGTTGCAGCCACTGGTGCAGCGACAATTGGTTGATCACCCTTATAATACTGTTGGAAGTTTTGTGAGGTGAGCTTTGAAGATTGTTTAGTTATCTTGCTGTGCTGTTGTGCAATTTTTCGCATAAAGAATCGGATGTTAAAGTACAATTTTGCCATGTGGGAGTGACATTTTCAGTGAATTTTTGGTGGTTTAGAAAGTTTTGTTGGAGGCAAAAACTATACGTAAATCTTGTGAACACAAGTGATTAATAACAAAAATGACACTTGAAATACTCTTAGGCTTATGTTTTAGTTATTTTGTGCCAGGATTTGAAAACTAGATATCTAGTTGAAAAATTGGAAAACCACCAAAAAATAACAAAATCAAAATGTTTTTGTACTATTCTTAGTGCAAATCTTAGTTTTGTACGCCTTGTTTGTTTTGCGCAAAGATGACAAAGTTGCCACCATATTGGCAATTACAAGTTAAAAGTTGAAAAATTGACATGTAAATATTCACGAAAGGCCACACCCCTACCTTGTGCTACTTTTAAGCTTTTGTGAGCTGACAGCTTATGTTCGCCTTCTAGCCTTGCCGACCACGGTTTCCCATATGGTATCTGATGAATAATTGAAAGGTGTGCCCTTTTGTCCTTCCTTCCACCTCGCCCCTCTTGCAGGTTTTATGATTCGTTCAAGAACCAGTCGAGCTTGCCTCTTCTGGAATTTTTCAAGGCTTACAACCCGCCCATCACCGCCGAGCACCACACTTGCGTAGGGCTAAGCTTGGATCTGATTGAGAGGCTGACGTCATCATCCCTGTTCAGGGAGTTTCCATCACTCAAGGACAACGTGTTCCTTGCATCCTGCGAAGAGGAGTACGATGAAAACATCAACGAGTACTCCACTTTTTCCACGCCCGACATCGAGATGGCTTTCAAGGAGCACGTGGTCGTTGCTGTCAAGATCCGGATCGCGGGACGTCTTGGCATAGTTATCCTAGATTCAGGATACCACGTGGCACGTGTGGTCACGGTCATGGAAGATTCCGCCTATCCACACTCAGGCTGGTTTGTGCAGAGCAAGTCTGCCAAGGTGACGAAGCAGTACAACTATCAACTGATGGGGAATGGCAAGTACGTCCTGTGGCAGGTGCGCGAGGTGCGCAACGGCGTGGTGAAGTCCGTGCATCCCAGCATAGTATACGTGCACCGCAAGTTCATCAACAGCGTGGATCTGGTAGAGCGAAGAAACCTGGTCTACGGATTCAGGGTTTGGGTGATGCGAGACGAAGAAGGAAACCTCTTGGCCGGCCTCTACTTTGCCCTCAAGTCTGATGGAGCTTTCACCCTGTTCTACACAAATGAGAGCGGTGAAAGAGAGGAGTGCAAGATACCATTTCGCTACTTTCAGAGCACTTCCTACAGTAACAACAACTACGAGCACTCCATCCACCTGTGCGAAAGCCAGATGAGCAAGTGCACCAGCCATCTTCGGGAGCTGCTCCTTAAGATCTCTTGCATCATTTTAGACGGGGAGTTCATGAGCGAAGTCGCGCTACTCAACAGCCTCATTGAAACTTAAAACTAACCCACAATTAGTAAATTTTCTTCCTTCAGAGCTTATACCTTTAATGGCTAAAATTTCAAATGTAATCCTGGATGTAAATTTTTAAAAAAAAAATTACGTGAATTTTTCACGACATTTTACATTTTCAAATTAAAAAGATTAGTAGACATCGAACAAGTTTCATCGTGAATGAATGTGCCAGACTGATTTCAATCTTTACTTGCATTTAAAAAATATAATGGGAGAAATTTTAATTATTTCTCAACTTAACTCATACTTACAGGAATAAGATATTTTTCATGTATATGAATATATATTATAAGATAATTTTAAAAAGAAAAATTGCCACCCATTACTGGTATAAGCCTCATGAACCTCTTAAAATTTGTATGCATGCACAATTTGTATGAAGATGGGGAACAAGTTTTATCCCCTTGGGCCTTTTATTTCTCATTTTAGAGGTTGACATAGTTCAGTTTAGTGGGTAAAGGTATAGTTAGTTACTAAGAAACATTTTTAAGATTGTTGAAAAATCCACAAAATAATTTTTTTAATAAAATCTCAACGTCATCTTGGATTTCACATTCATGGCCTGTTGTGTGGTCTCCCATTAATGTCATTAGGCGATTAAATTTTAAACTGGTTTTGTAAAAACCATCAAAACCAGTTCAAGTATATTGCATAAGGTTACATAAAGATTTAGTTGAACTTGTTTCAAAATTTCATGCATGCACATATTAATACTAATCCTGGGTGACACTTTTTCACAAGAAACATGCAAAACGATTAAATTGAAATTTTGAACTCGTCAAGATACAGTGCATTAATAATGAGATCAGGATAAAATTTCTTCCAGTGAGTGATGCAATGAAGAATTCTGATAACATCCTATTAATTGAAGATATTTGTTGGGGGATGAATGCATCCTTTTAGAAAATTTAAACTTGGCTGTTTGAGCTATAAACTTTTAACGGATATAATTACCACATAGGCCTTACACATATGTACAGTGCAGCATTAAGTTTGATCTCTGATAAAGAATAGAAAAAATACTGACCATGATTGGTATTAATTCTCAATTTGGTTTTCATTGAGCATGGTGTAGCTGGTTCAATTACTGTTGAAAAAATAATCTACCAGTCATCATTAAATAGTTTTTTGACATATGATAATCAAAAAAATCTGAAATAATTAAAACTGTCAAGGAATTATAGAAGGGTTCTTGCTGTACTTGTATCGCAGATTTAGTTTCTAACTATACCATTAACCATGTACTGAGGTTAGTCTTAGTTTAAATCTTATTTTAGGTTTGAAGTTTAATGTTTTTTTAAAAATCAATTTAAGGGATAAACATGCCCCTTTTAGCCCATGTCTGAATGTAACATTTTGTCATAGCACCTATTGCACTGCCTCGAGTTGTCTTAAGTAAGAGTTTTTGAGTTTTGCAGTATTAGTCAGTAATGCACTAGAATAAAGCGGAAAAAAAATTAATGACTTCTTGTTGGGAAATTTTCTTTCGACACAATTGGCCATTTTTATTATAACTGGTAACGATTGTTACAGACGTTTTTTACACTTTGATCTTTCAATCAAAAACTTTCCCAAGATTAAATCCATGTAGTATTAAATAATTTTTTTGGAAGCCCGAGGAAGTTTGTCAAGTGAAGATCTTGAACATGTTCAGATTTCTTTACACCTAAGAGTAAGAAAGTCTGCCTAAATTTACACCCTTCTTTGTTCGTAATTTAATTTTTAATGATAAGTTTCCAAGTGGTGAGCATTTGTCAAGTCTCGATCAGGAGGCTACTCCAAACGCGCGATTGAGTTCGGCAAGATTTCTGCTATCCACCGCGTCATACAGGTCTGGTCTTTCAAGCAGCGAAATAACGAGGCGAAGCGTTGACCATATGCTGTCTGACATAGCCACGTTGTTATTGTTTCCAGGGATCCCTCTTGAAGAAGACTGAAGGTTTAGTGCAGTCAAGAAGTGTTCGGCAGCTTCCCTATAATGCAGAGTGGATATTATTTAAGGTGAATGAGTAAGTATGATTAAATGCAAATGATGTCATTGTGATTGCCAGTCTCTCACGTACTTGTAAGCCTTTAGGTTAATGCAGCTAATGCCCAAGTTATAGCGGGACCGAATGAAACCTGGGGATATTGCAAGTGCATGATGGTAGGCATCGATGGCTTCCTCGGAGCGTTTGCCATTGGCCAGGGTAGCTCCAAGCTTGTTCCATAAAAGTGAGTCCTTGAAAAGCAAAATGAAACAAACTGATTCAAATTTATGTGACATGGGTGTCAGGGCCAAATTCTCAAACATCTAGTAAGCAGCTTTGTGAATGGTGAAAAGCTTGCATGTTCAGAAATTTGCTGTACAAAAATGGTTTTTACCTTTTAATTCTCTAAAGAATGCAAGTTATACAAAATGTATAACAAATACAGAAGATAAAGATAAAAAATGTACCTGCGGCCTTGCTTGCAGCGCGGCATTGAAACAATCGATGGCTTTGTCATAATCACCGGACAAATTGAAAAGTACTCCCAGCCCACACTGAACGTCAGGGTCCAATGTGTCATGGGAAATGCGTGCTGCTGCCATGAACTGCTCACATATTTCTCCATGGATCGAACTGCAATTCACAAGTCATTAAAAAGTAAGTTTCACGAGTGGTTGGACAAGAAATGGACCATTTGCCTTTTTTCTCACATGGGCAGAATGCATGTTACACTGACAGACATAGTTTGCTTATTTTATGACCCTATGACTATAAGCTGCATGCAAGTAAGGATAAGGGAGAGTAGAAGACATGACTAAGAGAAGCATGCTCATGGCCAATTTTTAGAGAAACTGTCCTGGCATTTGTTTGCGAGCAACTTAGGAAAATCATGAAAACCATGGTCAGGAAGGTTGACCTGGGTTTTAAACTTGCATCACTCCAATGCAAAGTGGTGACTTACTCATTCATTATAGACATCACACCAGGTTTGGGTGGTCCTCCGATTACATCTGGGACGATGTGCGAATACTGTGGATTTGCCTTCAACCAAGTCTGCAGAGCGTTACATGCCTGTATTTGCAGCGATTCGTTGGTGTAACTTACGGCCAGTGCCATCAACGCTGTCAGGTTTCCAGGTTGGAGTTCTATACATCTAAATTTACAAGGATAGAACAAATTTGGCTAAATTACCACTAATTTAACAGTCTGACCAGATTTTGAATACTCACTTGCGTAATGCCGCAATGGCCATTGTGTCATTTTCGTTTTCGGCTTGACTAGTCCCCAAGTACTGCCACGCTTCCGGATGTTCTGGTGACTTTTCAACAGCGGCTTCGAAAAGCAGAACGGCACTGGGTAAATCTCCCTCTTTTAACTTCGTTAGCCCTTCTTCGAAAGGGTTAGGATGGTCCCGAAGAGGATTTTCTTCGGAAACTTTGTACTCCTAGAAATACGTGTATGTAAAAAAATTATGGAGAGCTGAAATTTAATGAATTTCTGACAGCATAAGTGCGTGAACAGGAAATTTATTCTATTAGGACTACTCATAGTTGCAGGAGTCATCAACTTATTTCTGCGATTAATATTTGTTTAATAAATGATAATGATGGTAATCTATTTTTATCAAAAATTTAATTTAAAATCCTAATAAGGGGTTTGGTGTAGACAAACACTTATAGTTGAAATATTTCAGCGTTTTAGGGATAAATATTGAAAACCTTGCACTCCAGATTTTAAAACTGTTTCAATACAATTATCATTCGCACCTTGAATGGATCGGCAACAGCATCAAAATCTGATAGCCATGGATGCGCACCAGAAGAATCGTCTCTAAAACATCAGAAAACAGTTGCAAGATCAAGAAAAACAGGAATTTTATTTGGTGAGCTTAAAAACCTATGAGTTTAGAATATCATCAAATTTACTTTGACATTTGT
Organism: Ommatoiulus sabulosus; assembly: GCA_034697705.1. NCBI lineage: Eukaryota > Metazoa > Arthropoda > Diplopoda > Julida > Julidae > Ommatoiulus > Ommatoiulus sabulosus. The sequence goes on from JAQGAO010001157.1 coordinate 22,775, forward strand.
TCCCATTCTTTTTGAAGCTTATCCCAATAATCTTCACCTGGCAAAGCTGCTGCCTCCTGACCCTGGAATTCAGACACCCACTCGTCACCTGCGACATCTTCATGGTGCTGCTAAAATCAAAAAATTTTAAAAGTAGCAGCATTAAGAATTTATTGTAAAAGGCATGATACAACATTCAGAATCCAATGATAGACAAAAAAATGCGGTTAGCGAGACAACTATCCAAGTTTTCATTTAACAACGATTACCTCGTTTTTTTGGACAAATTCTTGGGCCCAATTCCCACCAGGGTCCTCTGTGGACCCTTTTTCTTGTCTGTGAGTTTGGACTCCATCTCCGAGTCGTTTAATGAATTTCATGAACTGAAATTTTAATGAATAATATTTAAGAACAACTTTTCCCTAATGTACTGTAGAAACGTTCATCCATATAACTTCTCAGGCTCCAAAAATGGTTACATTTCTTTACTTGTTTATACAAAATAGACAATTATAGAAAGAAATTAAATGCTGTATTTCTTGTATGATTATTTGAATTATTTCCCTGTTTATGTTTTTAAATATTAATGAAGAAAGGTAAAAATATCTGACCTGAGAAGAGACAACTGCTCCCAAATAAGAATTATTTACATATTGTGTTACACTCTTATTTTCTATCATTATAACTATAGACTATAGAGCTTATTGAGCTCTTAAATGATATGCACAAAATAATTATCCACTTTTTGGGAAGAAATTTGAATTTTTTTCTTTTCTTTTATCAGGGACAAAAATAACACAATGTTATTTGGAGTTGGTTTTAAATTCGTTTTATCTGTTTTAATTGATTGTTTGTGAAATGTTTTAACTGGTTAAGGATTTTTTAAATTGTTCTTTCCAAATTTTAATTAATCACATTTTGCAAATTTGTGAACAAAAAATTTTTTTTATTATTTTTATCTGGAAATAATTGTATAATACAAATGTACAAATTTGAAATTATTATTGCATTGGAAATCGATAAAATTTCAATCATATTGAGGCATCCATTGCCTCATTCATTGAAAATTTCTCTGGACCAGATTATACATCAAATTCCAAAAAAATTAGGTGATTAAACAAATTTCTTTTCTGCAAAAGCAGTTCCTTTCAAGATATTACAAAGCAAAATTTATAGATAGCTTAAAAACATGCCCCAATAGACGCTTCTAATTTCAATCATCCCTGGCGATTCTACAAATTCGCAGTATTTTTGGCAAAATTATGATGCGCCATTAACCAACCGCTTTAAAAATAATGCCCCAAGTTAGTAAACTGTGTGAACATTTTTGACAATGTGCAGGCTGGCGAATCTACCTCAGTGCTCGTGATTTTTGGATCTTTCACATTGGCCACAAATTCGTTAGCTGTTCTGGAAAGGTCTTCCCTGCTCTCAAATTCCTCCGTCCATCTGCTGTCCTCTAGCATATCTTGAGTGTCAATTGCCTCTCTAGTAAGATTAGGCGTTTTCAGTTTTTCTATCTAAAATACCTGAACTAATTCTAAAAGATTGGGTAAAAGAAAAAATGAGCTCACGTCGATGGATCAATGTTTCCATCCAAGTATTCTTCTGCCCATTTAATTTCATTTATAGTGGCCGGACTAGCCAGAGTGCGCAAATTCTGTTCGGAGAACTCCCTACTCCAATTTGATCCAGGATTATTTTCCGGTAACGCTTCTATGGCCAGGTATTCAGCTGCCCAATTTCCAGCAGTTGCGAGATCGGCAACGACCGGACCTAAATTCCACCAATAAGTAAGAAAATACATACCTTTAATACGTTTATGTGTTAAGTCAGTTGTATTGTAAATATTAAGCTGAACAACCAACGTCAACGAAAAAAGATGAAAATTATTTTGAATAAGATCTTATTCAGGGTTAATTTCAGATACATGTAGTTTCAAATTATCAAGTGAAGCGATTTTCCTTTATTAATTTCATTTTTTTTTTTTCATAGAGGATCTTTCAAAATATGGCGTAAATTAAGTGTGAGAGGAGCAGGGCAGCATTGATTCCTCACCTTGGACAGGGGGTTGATGCGTTTTTTCTATCTCTTGCATTTCTTTCAACAGGGTTCCCATCTGGAAGGTTTGTGGCATTCTACGCATATAAACATTTTCAAGTTCTTGCCTCATGAATTCCTCCACAAACTATTCCACAAAAATTCGGTAAGTTTTAATCTGTTTAAAGTTTAAATATTCGGTTATGCTTTTTTCAAGAAACCTTACTTGGTCTTGAGTCTGGAAATCGACTGAATCTTCCTGAAACGCGAAAATAAAACGCATTTAACATGTTTTAATTTGCCAAATGAGAATATGTTTGTAACAGACTTTTAAAATTACTAACCAATGATGTGCTTTGTCCTGAATTACCACGGAAAAGACCTTCCTTAAATATCAATACAAAAATGACATACATTTCCATCCAATCTTCTTAACCCATAACTTGAACTTTCGTTGCAGTGTATTTACCTGACGGAAGGCCCTGTCCTGCGTGAAATGTGATGTAACTTTCATCAATGGGGTGGCACCCGTACAATCCTCCATGTTTACCTGGAATCAAGGTTATAAATGAATGCCTTAGTTTTTAGCATTTATGTTTATGGCATCCTAACATGATTAGGTAGAAGTCGTTAAGATATCATTCATCTTAGGATTGATAATTATAGTGTACATATTAAGCATATTGCGGTGTGATATGGGACAACACAAAAAATGATTAATTTAGGCATCTCCAGTAAATCAGCGCTTTTTGGGAAATTCTCAAGCTCATCCTAAACATAAAAAATTCTCAACTAATGTTTTATTTTAACAAATACCAGTGTATTTGCTCCTTTTCATTTTCTCACTTCTTCTATTAATTAAGCCCTACTAATGGAATTTGGCAACTATGCAACCGTACGGCCTGCTCTAATCTTAGCAAATGTCTTTTTATTAACATTAATTTAATGGAGTGATGATCGCTGGATGTTGAAAACAAGGTAAGTCTATCTGTACATGTAGGCTACATTCAGACTGGAATAGACTTGATCAAAGATCAAGTGGAAGTTACTGGAAAGCAGATAAATGAAGGCCAAGTTGATTTATTTCTAGAATACTTTCTTTATTCAAAGATCAATTAACTTCTTGGCAAGCAATTGCAGACTTGATAGCGATTCTTCCATTCTCTCAAACCGAGACCTGGCCAATTATGCCAGTCACATGATGAGGTACGTACTGTAGCTACTGTACGTACTGTAATGTATGTTCGCATTGGTTGCATTCAGAGTAGCCCAAACACCTTTTTTTTTGTTCAATTTTGCCAACAGGTGCCAGAGCGCACCTGTTGGCAAAGTGCGTTTCCTCTGTGAATGTGGGACATGATCCCCTAGATCACTGCTTCACATACTGTACAGTACATGTACAGTATACAAAGTAGGGGTACTCAAAAATGTAGATTAAGGCCAGCAGTTTTGCCTGCCTGTAAGTGGTTTGAACTATTTTGCTGACCTTTACACGCGTTGACAT
>JAQGAO010001158.1:0-26281 GCA_034697705.1 Ommatoiulus sabulosus
AAGCGCAGGGCGTGGCTTCATCTTAGTGGTACTTTCGTACACATGGCGGCGCTGCGGTGTTTTTCGGAGACAAAACGACCATTGGAGTGCACTTACTTATATTTCGTATACTGTGCCAAGAGTCCTGAAAGCGACATGCTACAACTTTAAATTTTAGAACCCCACACTTAAAAAAGTTCTGAAATCCTTGAATCAGATTCCAGTTTTACATGTACAGGTAGAACAAAAAATCCGTACTTACAAAAATTAGAACTGCGACATGAAATCCTTCGAAGTTATTTCAGTTTTGCACGTAGAAGAAACAATCTTTACATCTCAAAGTCAGAACTGCAAAATGTTCCGCTTTTCATTCTAAAATATATTCCATATTCCGCGCACTTTGTAAATGGCTTCAAAAATAGAAATAAATAGAATTTGGTATTTTAGAATGGGCAGATATAGAATAGAATTCAATTTAAGATGTGGAACTGACAGGTACAGGTACGTATAGAATTGATCAATACAGAGTACTTAGGAAATGGAATAAAACTCAGTTTTTTAGAAATGAAAATCTATATATCCCTAAACTAGACAAGCAACCTTGTTTTCCATTCTAAAATAACAAATTGTATTGTTTCCTAATTTTAGAATGGTTTTGAAAATAGAACACATTGGCATACAGTACATAAAATGGACAGCTATGATGGAATTTAAGGCAGAATGGAAAAAATAAATAGCATAGATTGGGATTCTTGACATGGAATAGAATTCCAGTTCTAGAACGCTTCATCTTTCATATTCCGTTTCCGTTTGTTATGATTTTGCAATCGAATTTGCACCAATTCGGTGAATGCGCGCATTTTGGTGTTTGGAAATTGATATTTATCTGACCGAAAAATGGCCAGCTGCGGTCGAATTTCCATTTTCCGTCTGGGATTGAATGAACGTGGTTTACGAAACTTTACGAATTGGTGATGTAGCTTTGGTGAGACTCGAAACCATTGTTGGGGCTTGGAACATTTGTTGATAATCGAATTGAAAACGGCGAAGTACACGGTTTTGCAAAGCTTCGTCGGATGAGCGCAGAACAATATAGCCCTGGTCGTGTTGCCAGACAACAACGTCCGAAACGGAGGTCTCTACAATTGGCCCACGGCCAATGTAACACGAGAAAGACTTGGACACTGTTGCGTTAAGGGAGCGGGTCATGTGACCGATGGCGGGGATGAGACGCTGCTCACAATGGTACCAGCAGTCTTGTCCATCGTCGTATCAGATTTCCAGATTTTCCCTAGTCTTTGTGTACTTTTTTGGAATTATTTATGCAAATCGACCATCGATCGCATTCAGCGCCATCTAACAATATTGATGGAAATGCATTGTCGGCGTAGACTTCTTGTTTTTTTTTTGTTTGTTTTTTTAAAAAGAAACGTTGAACAACGTCTGGGGCTGCATAGCAAACGATGACGTCATTCAGTAAAACGTACCTGATCATGGCGTCATCGACAGAATTTTGATAAATGACGTCATCATCCAACTTTTAATAAATATCATCATCAGAAATTAACCAATGTCGTCGTCATCATGGCTCAACGTTCTACACTTAATAAATACCTCCCACTTGAAGGAAGATGGAACACATAAAATTCGAGGAAATGACGTCATGATCAGAATTTGAATGGATGACGTCATGAACGAATTTGAATGAATGACGTTATGATTAGAATTTTAATGAATTTCAAGCCAAACTTCAGGATAGTTCTACATGTAAGTCCAAAAATGCAAAAAACACCCATTTCATTTCATTGTTTTCATTTTACCAATGGAATGAAACAAAGCGAAACAATGCGAAAACGTTCCATTTTATAGAACGTATAGAAACGTGGAACACGTTCGAATTTTGTTTTCATGTTTGGCTAGTGCCCTGTTTGGTGCAACCAGACTTGGTTAATAGCGAAGTTTTGGGACCAAACACGACTTCTGGTGTAGTCTCAAGCCAAGCGGGGAAGTCATATTTTTTAAAATGTGTATACCGGAAAATGTCTCCGATAAGCACGAATAAGGATGAGTTTCAGCTTCCGCTGAGATATACAAATTTGAAATTATCGCCTAATAATAGATTTTATGCAAAAACCGTAGCGTGGGGCTTGGAATGACGTAAGGTGCACTTTATTGTGACAGGGAGCAAAAATTTGTCAAATAAAATGTTAACCTGCCTCGCAACAGGAAGTCGGTAATTAAAGCGAGGGAGAGAAAAGCCGCAAAAAACCACGCGCCAAACACACTTCCCGGTAAGGCGCTATTGATCCGAAAGCGTGTCGAAGCCCTCTAGTGACAAACACTCGCATTACGTCAGTCCTGCATTGTAATGATGCGCACAAGCGCTCCCTTGGCTCAGTTTGAGCCCTCCGTCGGAAAGGAATAAGCCAAACAAATCAATATACATATAGGTAATAGGGACACTCAGGCAGAACCTTCACGAATCGTACTTTAGAAGTGGTGAAGTCTTGTATGCAAAATCGACACCCTAATTGGTTTTTTAAAAAAAAGTCATTCCAGGTTATCGCTATTTTTAAACCAATCAATGCATTCCTTTTGCACACGTGACTTCATACTGCCAAAGTGCGATGCGTAAAAGGCATGTCTGAATGCTCTATTGTATTGCTAATGCATGATTTTATTCAATGGAACACCTTGAATAATTGTATCCCATACCATATGACATGTACATGTATTTGCTGACTGTAAGGTGTACTGAGTTGAATTGAGTGGAACAAAATAGTTTAATTTTATATTTTTTTAAAAAAAACACTATTTGGACCCGCCGTGCTGGGCCCCCAGGCTAGAACCCTGTTAGCCCCCCTTTGTGGCGGCCAGGATTTGGGGCCCTCCTTACTCCCCCTCCCCCCCTTTTCCCCTAAAAAAATACTGTAAGTTCATGTCAACCAAGATAAAACTTCAAACTTTCCACCTTTTTGGCTTTGAGCAATTAGTTGGGTCAAGCTGCGCAGCTTTCCATAAATGTTCGAATAAACATTTTCGTAAAAGTGCGATGTACTTCTGCCTCCTTGAGTAATCGCCAATCTGCACAGCGGAATTATGAAGACGTAGCTTGGTGCGGATATGGATTTTCCGTCGTTTGAGGGGGGCGTCTGTTGCACTCGTCTTCTTGACCGTTTATCTCGCGCCACTCGTTCGTGTAAATCGCTCCGGTGTTGTTTTATTGACTTATGCCTCAAAGTGCTTAGCTTTTACCACCATGCAGCGGGGATAGTCACGAGGGGAGGTGAGGAAATCTCAGAGGATGGAAACCAATGTCCGACAACCGTGTCCTTCAGAGGTTCTACCAGAGTTCTTTGGAGCTTCTGCAGAGGTACACGTATCTCTGTCGGTGGGACATTTTTGTTGATGGTTTTAGGCACAAAATGAAATACAGTGGAATCTCGTTGAGGCCAATGTATATACAGTAGAGGGACGTCGACAGTTGTTCGTGTAAACCGTAGTTCGTATTATCAGAAGTCGGACTAAACGTGACTTCAACGATAAGAACTGAAGTTTTATCGAAACTTGGATGAAATTCTACCCCCACGTACTGTATATGAATGGGAAGATGCGGCAAATTTTATCGGGGGAATTCCCCGTTATAACGAACGTTTTTGACGAGAACTACAGTACGTCTTTCCTCAAATTTGGTTATGGGTGTAGGTACGTCCCAAAAATATCCCAAAACGGGGCATTTTTAATGTATGACGACGTCATTCATTGACATTACATTTCATCGTTTATTAAAATGAGGTTTATGACGTCATGTAGCAACACTCTAATGATGACGTCATTCATTAAAAATCTGATGATTACGTCATCATAAGAATTTTTATTATAACGTCGCGTCATTCCCTATGCACCCCGAGACGTACTACGTACAACAAATTACAGGATAACATGTGTGTTGCTCCAGTATCATTTTTTCATATTGTGTAAAGTTCGTTATAACGTAACAATGCTCTGGAACTCCAAAACGTAGGCTATTCTTTTATAGCCGAAAATGGGTAATATCCGATTATGGAATACGTCTTAAACGAAACAATTAACAGGTTTCGACCATACCCTAGTAAGAGGACTGGAAAGGAGTTCATACTATTAGAAATTCGTAGAAAGCGGTGTCTTCTTAATGAGGTTCCTATATATACATTAATTTCAATAAAAGTGTGTTGCATATTGATAAAGAAAGTAAACAACGATGTGTTTCGTATTTATCGACTTCCCCCGCGTTAATTTTAAATGAATTCATACTGATTTTTAGTGCTTTGCTATAGCAACTCCTGGGAATAATAGTATATAATATAGTTGAAATTTACAGAACATGCTATAGTATACAATGTACATGTAGTATTCAGACGCGGTAAGGGGGGACAGTGTTTCGTTTTAGAAGATGTTGACTATCCGTACAGCTGGCAATTTATCTGTTCACCAAATCGACAATTTTGCATTTTTCTTTTATTAAAAACGTCCTTTTTTTCCTCTCTGGCGTCTTGAAACGCAATCAATGGCATGAAAGGATGAGTCGGTGGTCCTTTTGCCCAAATTACAATGACAAATGACAAAACGGGGGCCCGTGCATGCAGGACAATGGTTTGACGTGCCCATGTGACTAATGCGCGCTACTATTGAAAAAGCAGATAAACATCTGAAACACTGTTGAAATTCAATTACCATTTTTCGGTAAAAAGTAACAAAAAAAAATACGCACGGTTCCCCCTAGTTGGCCCTCCGAAGTAGCGTTTTGAACGTGATCTGGTATCTGGTGTCCCTCCAGGATGAAATGCATATTACAGCTGTCAGGCACTCAATGTCCAATTTGGGTAAATCATCAACGAGCAGTGGAACATGAAACACTACAATGTTCATTTGCTTTGAATAAGTAACAGCCTTGGAATCAGTCGCCCAAAGTAAGGTTTTGACGTCACAAGATGGCGGTGTGTCCGCTTTTAATCTTGACAGCACATGTTATGCCATTGTTTGTTTGTTGCTTTAGCTATTTTACGACGCTTCAATGTCACTTACAGTGTATGGTGTTCTAGGCACACGTGTACTTCGAAAGATGCATATGCGTGACATTAAGTGTGGGCGTAGACAAACATGTAAAAGTTAAGCTGAAAACATGTTCAACATGTTTAATTCGTCATGTGTTTTGGCATTGTGAATAAGTTTTGTGTTACGTATATACTATAAACATTATTTCTACACGTTCTCGACATGCTGTTTCCAAGACTTTAACACGTGCAACTTTTACTATAGAATTCTCCAGTTCCATTACATAAAGAAAGTTAGCTGCAACATGTATACCACATGTTCATACCAAAACATGAACATGATAAAACCCTACAAGCGTTCTTGCCAACGAATGTTATGGACATGTATAAAGTGGCACTTGTAATATTCAAAATAGCACATTTTGATATAGGAACCATGTTTTTACATGTCGGAAGAAGCTATACTAATAAGTTTTAGAAAGGACTACCTGAACATCAATGTTGCATGTTGGAACATGGCATTAACATGTTGCATTATGTCATGTTCATGTTGCAATATTTCATCAACATGTTGCCTTATGTCATTATGTAGCATTTTGGCAGGAACATAACATGTTGCATTATGACAGGAACATAACTTGTTGCATTGTAACAGGAATTAACATAACATATTGCATTATGTCATTAACATGTTGCATTTTCCACCGATAAAGGCTATATATACAGTACAAAAACAAGAAAAGTTTTTCATTAATCACTTGAGTCAGTACTTGAGCATGCTCGTAATGTACAAAACGCGTTTTTCTACGAAGTTTCTCGACGTCCGAGGTCACTTCTGGTCATAATAACGTCGCTAAAGTTGTAATTCGCAGTCAGCGCCGTGATATATTGCTGTATGTATGTCGGTGAATAATCGAGTTTAATATCCAAAATGTTGGCAACATTTATCTCGTTTCTCCTCGCTTCTAATTCCCATTTGGAGGGTCTTAATCGGCGAGTCGTCCGGGGTGGAATGCATTTATTCGGCGGCGATAACGACCGACAAATGCATATTAATAATAATAATAATAATACGACGCCGAATATTAGGATGAGTGCCATTTAGAAACGCATGCAAAGTATGGAACGCTTCTAGACGAGACTCCCCTAGCAATATTCCTGGAGAGAAAGAGAGAAATAGATGAAAGTGCCAAATAATGTCCAATATAAATGCCATTCAATAGGCAGCCACCGGGGAAAAATTGCAATTATGTATCTCTCGAGCAGAGATACAGAACCGGGCGCAATTATATTCGTTAAACGGTCCATCGGCCCATATCAAACATTTCCTCTCTTCCAAGCAACGACGCTAGTGCTCGTAAAAACGGTAACGTCTGATGGAAATCGGTCATGGCCCAAAGGTACCCAGCTTCGAAACACAGACTTCGAAACCCAGAAGAAACTGTGGTCACACTAATGTCCCCATGTTCGTCTTCAATTCTTCCTTTAGTTGACTAAAGGCCGCCACACACGAAAAAAGATATTTCCGGAAATAAATTGCGAGAAATTGCAGGAAAGTTATTTCCTGTTGCTGCACACATATGGAGCGATATTTTCAGAATATGTCCCCACAGCAAATGACAACACTGTTTAAAAAGGGAAATGGAGGTACAGTAACTTGCAGCACTGCTTATTCCATCCTATGACGAACTGTATATGTCCTTCAAGATCAGCTATCCAACTGAATTAACTGAATTCTTCCTTTAGTTTTAAATGTCAAATATTTCAACTGTAAAAATGTCCTGTTGCTGCACACATATGCGATATTTACAGAATATATTCCTAGAGCAAATGTCACCACTGCTTATTCCATGATTCCTTTGACGTGTGTCTTTCCTGTTTGGCTATCTAATTGATGGAAAGAAACTTTTGTGCATGACTGTGGAACTTGTAACGTCAGTTTATTCCTAGAAATAAGTTGCTTAGGATAGGATCATTCTCTATTCTGGATATGAAGCAAAACGATATCTGAAAACAAGATTTCTTTGTGTTCTGTGACTTGAAAACTAATTGCATGTAAAGACCGTCACAGATGAAGAGATTTGTTGCCACATTTCTAGGAATTAAAGACATGTTTTATTCATTGCAAATTATGAGAAATCAAATGTTCTAAACTTTAAATTTAGTCTTTACATTACTTTCGGCGTGAAATAAGTTGCTTAGAATAGGATCATTTTCTGTTCTGGATTTCAAGCAATACATTATCTGGTAACAAGTTTCGGGATATAAATTGTCTAGTGTGTTTGGTATTGTGGTATAAAATCGCTATGGATAACTGAAAACAGCTGATTACTACTACATGTACTAACTGATAGTACAGCCGTAGACATTGCATTTAAGCAGGTCGTAATTTTTAACACATTAAGCTGGGGCTAAATTTAAGACAAACGTTGTACGGTGAAACCAGGGCCCAGAGGGGTACAAATATCGTCACGTGACTCGCGGCCTGGGGTGAAAATGGTGCCCATCTTTAGATAACGTTCGTGTAAGACAGTCCCATTTTAACAGTGCATTTTCCACTAATATCCAATAAGAAATGCAATTGAATAGGCAGCCAGCGGGGGAAAAGCTGCAATTATGTACATGTATCTGGCTCTGTTCAGATCACCGAGCAGAGATACAGACCGTGGGCAATTACATTCATTAAACGGTCCATCTGGCCGTATCGAACGTTTCCTTTTCTTAAGTGCCCATAAAAACGGTAAAAAGAGATTGAAATCGCGGCCTGGACGTACGGAGGCCCTGGCGGTGAAACGATGGCCCGGCGGGGACTCCGTACGCACCCTGGATGCCTCAATTATGGGATGGATGGAATGGAACGCGACTTTATATTCGAATATGTTTCGGGTGTTCATTATACGAAAAAGATAAGGAAAAGACGACCGAATGTGCGAAGAAAATCTTACGATTGTCGTTGTTTAAAGTTTTAACGTCGGTTTTGTCGCACGAAACGACTTCGCCCGCAGACTAGCGCGTGCGACGCAAACGTTTTCGACCAGAACCGCATAAACGCCGCCGGACCCAACAGTCGTAACCGAGCCAGCGTTTAATCGGCGTAAATAATTAATTTTACGTCCAGTCCGCGATTCTCAACAGAAGCATATATTCCCTGGTATGTCCTATAAGATTGAAACTGAAATTAATACCGTACCTGAACGACCAACGTGGGGTGGGAACGGGTGCAAATCGCACCTGAGGACCCCCCCCCCCCTTAATACTGCTGCTAATCAGAAAAAGAACACAAGAATAGAACACAGTTATTTCCTTTAGCATATCAACATGCATGCTCTAAAATTTAAATTTTCTATTTCCCAGAGTGCATGACTTAAAAACATTCTTAGCAATGTTGGGTCCAGTGAGATTAGTCTTAACGAGATTCGACTGTACTTGTAGGCTATACGAAATTCAGGATTGTAATGTACATGTAGCTGTAATGCGCGTTTGCGTCATTCGTGTAACAGACTTTTACACACCCTTCCTTTAAATGGCATAATCCCATGGTCACAAAAACTGACAAATTCCATCAGTCTTTCTGCAGAGTGTCATACAAATGACATATACATATGTCTACATTGTACGCAATGTAGTTGTTTATTATCTCTGGAGGGACACCAGAAATATTTTTCCCTATTCCAGGGAATGCCTGAAGTTTTTTTCCACATAAGTACATGTATTGCTTAATTAGCTTAATTACGTATTTTGAGTTGCAATTTATATGTCTGTTGAGGCCATTGTTACTATGAGATTTGGTCAAGATATGCAATGGCAGCTCAATGAACCACCAAAACGAGCTGAAATTCAAATTTAAAAGGAATCTGATAAAGAGTTAATGACAAGGTATTTAATGATAACGTCAAACTTCGTTTTATTATACCATTGCGCATGCGCACATTGAATCATACTTGTCATCACAGGCGTCAGTTAAAATAGTAATAATACGAAGACTTGGACAAGGCCAAAGTTGGCAGCTGGTCAATTTGTTATCGAATTGTGCTTGTATTGTGTTTAGAACCTCCTTTATCACTCAAGAAAAGCTCGTATCGCTTCCAGATCACCCTGTACAACATAACGAGATTTTCCTGCTGGCTTCCAGACGTCGAGATAACCGTAATCTTCTATTGTTTTAAAATGGCGTCGTGAAATGCGGCTGCTGTATTTACCATTTTTTCGAGTGTGTGTGTTTTTTTTTCTTCTTCATATTATCGTGATCGTGCACTCGTAAACCCAAAGATGGAGTGGGGCTCGATTAATGACTTATTGGTGCCACTTATTGTTGCCAGTGTGTGCATTATATATTCCTGCCAGCAGCCATTAAAATGCACAACATCGGCTAGCCTGTTTTTGAACAAGTATGCCAATCCCATTATTCATACTTAACAAAACGGAAACGGAAAATGTGTATTGCGCGAGGATGGAACAATTGGAAAGAAATGGAACGTTGGTATGTCAAATCGTTGATCTTTAGAGGAAAACGTACATAACATTTTGGTTGAATTGACGATTTGAAACAGGATGAGGTAAACGGCATTCTATAGGAAACAAGTAATTCTTGAAAATTTGAAATTCCCATAATAATGGGAAAGCAGTTTGCGTGTTCTAGACTGGAAATGGTGATTCTTGAACAAAATCAACATTTAAAAATGGAATATTTGAGGGGAACCCTGAAAAATGAATTGTTGAAGTAGAATCTATAGGGTCAAGTAATAATGATGATGATGATACAGCAGGGTACCCCCAGACCTGAAAATGTCAATAATATTTTGAAAAAGTCCGGGAAATTCAATGTTTCAATGTTGTCGCAATCCAAAAATTAATGCTTATACATGTACATGTACTGTACTTAGCTAGGACATACTGTATTTACAAAAAAATTAACTCATTCCAAGGATAGATTTGTAAAATTTTCAACAGTTTCCGAGTACAAATTTGCAATATTTTCATCCTTTTCTGAGTTCGACTTTGCAAAACTTTCAACATGTATTGAATACACATTTGTAAAATTTTCAAAATGTCGTCATGCTACTTTTGAATTTGTTTTCATAATTTTTCTTTTTTAATATTGAAAATTTTTCACAATTGCCATTAGAAAATTTTGCAAAATATTGAATATTGTCCCGTGTAGCTTCTTCAAAATCGTGGATTACATTATCATGTCAATTTTGACATGGTCGTTTATCAGGGAAATTTGTTTAAAAACCTGGAAATAAGTCAGGGAATATGAATTTGAAATTTCTGGGGGAACCCTGCTCAATGCCTGATAAACATTGTTTGGTATAATAGAACGCTGGTGGAAGTTGGGGAGCCACACGCAAGATCTGATGATGAATTTGGCTGGTCTAGGGGGCGCCTCTGTCGCCTTTTCAAATTGGTTGTGGCCAGACGTGTTTGACCCCCCACAGGACCACCCATTAACCCCAGAGTGCAATCCTGCTCTGCATCAGTTGATGTTTTTTTTGTTTTTCTGAGCGTTTTTTAAGAGTCGAATTAGACACGGTTGTTTTATTAGGAACTGTAGCACTTGTCTGTCAAAGTGAAATTTTAGCCATTTATCAAAACGGGGAATCTGACAAAAGGTTCCTTGTATTATTCTATTAAAAGGCATATTCATTCGTTTGTCATAATGCACCACATTTATATTTGGCTATATGGGATATCGTATTTAGAGGCAGGGGTTTGGAGGGGGTGGCAGTTATTGAAACGCCGAAATCTGCATTTTTTGAGCCCCATTTTTGTGGGCACGAGATTTATGGGTTATTTTGAAGCATAAGCAGTTACTTAAGTGGAATACTTAATGTATTTCCAGAAGAGAATTGGATTGAAAGATAATACCAGAATAGATCCACGCAACGCACCCGGGTAAGGGATACGGGTACACCAAACATTACTTTGTGCCTCTTCCACTCCCCTTTTCTAGGCTTAGTTTTCAAATGATAATTGCATGGGCGTAGCAGTTTTTTGAACAATGGAGGAAAAAATCGCTCGGTTTTAAAAATTACGAAATACGCGGCAAAAGCTACCCTGAAAAGTTGGAAACAATGTGAATATCGTAGTCATAAAGTACCTTGTCAAATAGAACATTTTTCATCCTCAACACACACAAATTAAATTGCGTTCTGGAAAAAGTTAGTTTTTTAAGTTTAAAAAAAAATGTTCTATCTTTCCGTAAAACTTATGGAACGATGTTTTCATTTCGAGAAAAATGGAATTTTTTTTTTCACCGTTTCACGAAAGTTAAAATATGTCATTGCAAATATAGAAAGTTTTAAAATTCACTGAACGTGGAATGCTTTTAATTTCACATTTATGATACATGTTCTAATTCACTGATATGAAACATTTTCAAATTCACTGATATACATGTAGAACATTTTAAAATTCACAAACATAGAACATTTTTAAATTAACTGATATACTGTACAACATTTTATAATTCAATGATATATAGAATATTTTAAAATTCACAAATATGGATGATTTTTCCAATTCATAAATATGGAGGATTTTTCCAATTCGCAATCATTTTAAAATTTAAAATTCAAAAATATGGAAGATTTTTAAAAGCCACAATATATAAAATATATAAATTCATACATTGAATTTTGCGATTTTGAAAATCACAAATATGTTTTAACAAATATGGAACATTTTCAAATTCACAAATATGAACATTTCAAAATTCACAAATGTGGAACATTTCAAATTCACAAATCTGGAACGTGGATTTGTAACTAAAAGTCACTGCTATAGAACATGTCTGAATTCCGCATAGAAAACATAAATTTTAATCGTTTCTCATCATTTCACAAATGTGATTGTTATTGTTCGAACATTTCCACGCAGACATATTAACCCGAATAGCCTATCGTCCAGTCTGGCTAAGGGCCAGCTGCATCATTCTACATTGTGAATTCTACATATTTTTGAATACGTGCAAAATATTTCTTTGTGGCATGCAACCTACTTGCAATAGCTTTAAATTTTTCAACGACACGTCCCATTGGTCCGCAGAAATTTCTTCCGAAAGTTGGCAAAGTATTTCCAATCATATTAGCAAGTGGGATGTGAAATCCCTCTACCCTCATCCCCTGATGAGCATGCACCCACCATTGTGCGCAAATGCGAATTATACATCCCACGTTGCACGCTTTATGCAGGAGCTATCGAACAAATTATTAATTAATACGATTTAAAAAAAGTATTATTCAGCACTTTTGCGCACTTAATCTTATTTGCTGATTACAAAAACGCGCCAGTCATTAATCAAAGTGCTTATGCAGAAATATAAACCAACAAATAAAAACAATGCCCGAACTGGAATTATCCATTCAGCTGCAACGTTCTCTGAAATCGAATTTTTAAGGAATTTTTTTTGTCATGAAACTGTCACGTTGTATATCACGCGTGGGTAATGGGCTGGGGTGGATTCAGTGATACAAGATATACGGTGACTCTATGAGAAACCTGATTGGTTGCGTCTTTGCAATTAAGTTACATTTTAACAAATTTAGAGCATTAGCGTTTTCTTATACTGCCGCTAATTTAAACCTAACATTTCAAAATGGACTTTTTTTGACATCAAATCTAAATGCAATACATTTTCCAAAAAAAAAAATAAAAAAAAATGAGTATGTTCATGTTTATAATCACATGTAATATCACGTTTTTTCGAATTTTTTTTTCAATAACCGTTCTCGGATTTTATACCGACTTTCGATTATCCGGGAAACTCAATCCTTAACCTCCCCGGATAATCAGTAGGTTAAATAATCGGAGCTTAGTATACGCCCGTGAATTATTCCGAAGTTCATTTCACTTATCGCGCCCTCTCGCTTTAGAATTGGCACAACTCAGAAATTGTCAGTTTCCGGTTTAAGGTGATATTAAGTCAATCGATATACATGTATATGGTGGCTTATATGTTCAATAAAAACGACACATCTTAAGTGGCACAACTCAAAAATTGTCAGTTTTCGATTTAACATCGTATTACGTGATCGTGTCTTATATGTTCAGTAAAAAACGACACATCTTAACTCCGTATAGTTTCGGCGGAATCGCAGCAGTGTCACGTTACTAAAATTTGCCGTAGAGCATTCAATGAACGCTATTTTAAAACTTTTTTCATCTCGAAATTAAGAATTTTGAGTTTAGTCAAATTTGAAGCAGGGGGTGCAATATACTACTTTGATTGATTCTTTTCGATTCATTGTGACGATATGGGTTCGGTATTTTCATTAGTCCTGACATGCCAAATAACACGTTTATACTATACATGTACATGCCGCACACCCACTGCACTAGTGACACAACTAAAAAATTGTAAATTTCCGGTTTAAGACGGGATTAAACCAAGCGAAGTAATCACATACAGTATGTTCGGTAAAATCGACACATCTCACATTGTCACGTAGTTCCGGCTAAACAACACTTGTTACTGTATTTTACCAAGCATTAACAATTTACTAGTTTGTGACCCAACTCAACATTTTGAGTTGTGTCGCGCATTTCGATACGTTCTCGCGCCGCGAGTCCAAATCCGCACGCGCAAAAGTGTCCCTTACTTAGTACGTTAGAATGAAATCCCGGCCCCCGATTGGTCGAGGCAATGCCAGCTTCTCCCACAATGCACCCGGGTCCGGGGCACGCCTCCTCCCCCTGGGCTCCTGTCATCTCACCCGTCGCAAAAATGCGCCGTTTCGGTGGTGCTAGGGGCTATTTTTTGTTTGTTTGCTCTTATGAATTATGACTTAGTAAATGCAATTTCAATAAAATGCTCTCCGTAATTTATATTTAATTCAATACATGTTTCTGTTATAGAGCGAACATGAAAGCTAAAACCCCCTCACTTTCTAATTATACATCGGTGGGGTGGGGGGATGATCGAGGGGTCTGATGGATTTAGATCTCCAGAGATGGCTTCCACTTTGCCATGTACAATTGCACGGTGTTCGTGCAAAACGTATACGCCATATATGCGTTATAATTACCTCTATGCAGGAGCCACCCACCGGGAACCCTCCCCACAGCCTAATATACGTATATATGCGTAGACGAGCAATGTACGAAGCATCGCTTTTAATACACGAGCTCCTTCTTATCCGATATACTGTATATATATTTGATTGTAGCGTACAGTAGAAGCACTTTAGTTTTAAGTTGGTGCCATTTATAATTGGCATTCATCGACGACAGGTCCCTCGAAATCTAGCCGCTTTTTCATTGAAATGGCAAACAAAAGGGTCCTTAATGAAATAAATGCAACGCGTGCAACTTGCATCAATTGTATCTTGCTTCGCAGTTTTGCAAACGAGAAAAGGGAAAAATGTGGGCGCACAAAAGACACGACTCTCTTTCTGCGAAAATTCGAGGAGCAATATCAAATGCGAAATCTTTTCGGTTGATCGTATGCGTGTTCTACGTTGTGTTCGGAAGAGGTGCTGATCTGGAAAGTTGCTGCCTCACAACTGCTCCAAGAGAGCTCTTTCAGGAAAAATCGGGAAGTTGCCTTTCGTACTCTTTTTGGAACATGATGTTGGAACGTTCTAATTTGTGCTGGAAAAAAATGGCGATTCTCGGTGTAGAACTTTCGAAATGAACGTGTTCACTTGTCAACACGTTACCACTTCATTGTCACTACTACGTTCGAAATCCGAACGTTGCATTTGTGCGTTTTTCGAATGTCCGATTGTGTGTTCGATTAAATGTTCAAAAAAATGTGCAATTAGAATGACCGAAATAAATGGGACATTTCTAATGAATGTTGTTAATCAGTAAAATTCGGAAGATGATTTCGGAAGATGCTAAGAAATGAATGACGTCATTTCTGACGTCCTGGTGATGACGTCATCTTATTAAATGATGACGTTATTCATTACAATTCTGAAGATTAGGCTACTTCATTGATAAAAATCCTGATGATGACGTCATCATGTTACATAAAGGATGA
Source organism: Ommatoiulus sabulosus (assembly GCA_034697705.1). Taxonomy (NCBI): domain Eukaryota; kingdom Metazoa; phylum Arthropoda; class Diplopoda; order Julida; family Julidae; genus Ommatoiulus; species Ommatoiulus sabulosus. The sequence continues at coordinate 14,998 of JAQGAO010001158.1, forward strand.
CGCTATTCATTAAAATTCTGAAGATGACATCATCACAATTTTAATAAATGACGTCATCATTTACTACGCGGCTCTAGATGTAGTTCTACATTTAAAATTTGCAAGAAAGCACAGCCTTACTCCGGTGTCTTCAGCATTCTATAAAAACATATTTCGATATTAGAAATGTGCTGATTTTTTCCATTCTGAAATGAAATGGTTCGTATCCTTCCAGCAAAAACATTGGAATTCTAAGCGTTCCAAATTCATCACGCAAATACCTTTGTGTCTTGTTCCAAATTTTTGGTTCGAATTTCAGCACTGCTAACTCGGTCCATATAGCGTTTGAAACATATTGATTGTTCGTTTTTACTTCTGTTTGGTGTATGACACGTGTGCTGTCAATGGCGATGGACACATGTAATTTCCATATAGGTCAGTTCAGCAGTTTTTGTTAATCGGTTGTTCGTTAGTTGCTTATTCCTCCTGTTGACCAACACACGATTTTGGCTTCAGTATTTCCTGCAATGGCAAATGATGCATCATGAGTGTTTTCTCAAGTTGGTCAGACATCTTCATCAGGGAATGGCTGGTTGTTGTTGTAAGCCCGCGAAAGAACGAACAAATCGTTTGACATTATCGGCAACATTCGGCTGTGACCATCCTCTTAAAAGTGTGTCAACTTGACAGACATGTTTGAAATGTTGCAATAAACATGCAGCCACAATTTGCTTCTTGATCCGGTTTCTTTTTGATGTAAGACACGTGTGCGGCACTTGGAATTGTCAATGATGATGGAGAGATCAGACGAGGATTGTGCCAGCAGAAACATGACCACTCCTGAACTCGCAGAGATGCGCGTAATTTGTAACATTTCCTCTGGTGCAACACCACTTAGCTCTTGCAGAGATTGTTCGTGAAAGATGTTGCAGAGATAGGCTGGTCCTCCAGGGACCACCGAGGATGGGATGCCATCAACAGCAATATCCTTTGATGAGCCATGGCTCCACAAATTACTCTTCGTTTATTCATCAAATATCAGGTTGACTATCATGATCTTGCATCTTGGATCTTGCGATTTGAGCTAGAACAGCAACTGCATTCTCCTCTGACAATGTTGCTTTGATCAAATTAATCAAGTTTGAAATGTCACTGTGTCAGAACATGTTCGTCATAATTTTTATCGTTCGGGCAGATTCGGCGCACGAACATGCAAGCTGTAAACGATAGTCTCTGAAATGTCATCGAGCAATTCTGGAACAGTTCTCAACATGCAAAGATTGTCATCGATGTCATCGACCAAATTTCTGAATGTCATCTGTGGACCCTGAAAGATGTACAAAAACAAGCGGGGGTGCGAGGTACTTCCTAAAGAAATGAAACATTCTGCATTGTTTCGTCCAATGTTTCATTTCGGGATGATGTCTTGACATCCACATTTTAAGGTTTCTCACATTCACTTTTTTGTTGGTAGTCTTATAACAGGAAATAGATCGGTCATGCTTGAAGAACCATTGGTCATCAGAAATGACTCTCGACAGGGTAGGGATTTCGTATGGATTTTCTAAGGCTTTTTTGCCTTCCGCCGCCATTTTTTTGGGGGTGGCCGATGGTAAATATGAAAATCTATCAGCTTCGTAGTAACGGACAGATAGACAAATGCATAGATTATGCTCGGATTCAATTTCTGGGCCCGTCACTGAAGCGCCGCACTAGTTTGACCCCGGACCAGCTCTTTTAGGGCTCAATTTACAAACAAACAGAAAAATAGGTCTTCCTCCCCATTGGCTTTTATACGGAGGACACAACATGGCGTATTTGATTCTACGGGGGAAAAAGTATAACAAAAAAAACTATGAGGGATGAGGATGAGGATGAGGAGGAGGGCCATGAGAATTATATAAGACCGCAGAAATATATGAAAAAAAAAAGACGGATGAAAAAGGGCAGGCAGGCACAAAAAAGGCATCCTGAGCAGAAATAATGTTTCCATTGATGGATGAGGTTGTTGGTGGAGTACAAAAGCCCTGAAAATGCCCTTTTCCAATACGCATCTATGACTGCGTGACCTTTGAGGAGGGGGTTTAGGGGGTCAATGTGTGCGAGAGAGAAGAGACTTTATGACGTGTCATAAGGGATCCATATAACATTTCGATTCAATCATTTCTGATGCTGCTGCTGCCTTTTTTTCATCCGCACATATTGGCACAAAAAAGCTCGAGCAGACACAATATCAAAGCCAGAAAGAGAGAAAAATCCGAGTTAATATATATAATAAATATATGTAGGGGGTCAGAGCTGCGCAATCCACAAAAGGTTTCTGGGAAGGGAAAAATCCGAAAATAAGCCAAAACAAATACGGAGGCCAGATGGTAAGAGATTTATACAAATCCAGGGCTGTGCACTCACTGATCACGTTTTTAACAAATATTTATGTTCGGAAATGCAGAAATGCAACTCTGGAGAACAATACATTTCAACAAATGGAGGTTGCTCTGCTTTTTCCCCCCGACTTAAGAATGGGAAAATGGCTAGATTTGTCTGGATGATGGTCCGTGGAGCGGCTATGGCATTCCAACCACTACAATGCCAAAGTCGTACGTGGCCAGGAATCCAGTTTCATTCGATTCTATCGTCTGGATTACCAAAATGACACCCACATCGAAAAGAAATGCATTTTCTGTAAGTTTCTGAAAATGCAATTCGGAGAAATGTATTTTTGGCTTTAAAATACATGTACAATTAAGTTATTCAAAATTTTGTATGGATTGGAACATTCGAATTATTTCCAAATATCGTGCGTATGTATTTTTTTGAATACGTTTTGATAAATAAATGTAAGCCTATTTTACAGTATATTTTTAAAAAGATCCACAAAAATGATATTTTTATGATATTTTAATAATATTTAAAATGCATTTCCAAAATACTATGCAAATGTTATTAAAACAAACAATCTTATAAATGCATTTCGTGGATTTTTTAAAAACGCATTTTAAAATAGGTTTACATTTATTTATACAAATATATTTTAAAAAATACATCTGCATGATATTTGGAAATAAATCGGATATTCCAAGCTATAGATATGTTAAACTTGTGCATTTTGAATATTTTGCGATGAGACAAAAACTTACATTTTGAAATATATTTTAAATATATTAAACAAAATGTGTATTTGTGATACGGTCTTATCAATGTATTTGTATAACGCATGATGGAAACATGTTTCAAAATACAATTTTTAGAAAATTTAAAAATCATTTTCCCATATTGCATACATTTCCATCGCATATTACCTGATACTTGATACCTGAAGTCATTTGCATTGCATTGGAATTAATGATATTATAAAATATATTTCCTTAAAACATATTTTACAAAACGTATAAATAAACCTAAATTATTTGCATTGGAATTAGTTACCTTATAGAATATATTTTCATTAAAACATATTTTACAAAACGTATCAAGAAACCTAAATTTAAATGTATTTATTTTAAATAAAGATATTTTAGTAAAACACTTCGTTAATATATTTTGCATATCAGAAATATGTTTAAAATGTATCTCAGTGCATTTGCATTTAGATGTGGGGTAACACCGCCGTTTTCTTCTGAACATTCAATTCGTTTCCGATCCATTGTTGGATCGGAGACAATGGTAATGAACTATACTTGCAGCCATTTGAAGGCAAAATCGAATTTTTCAAAAGGGGTTTTTGGAGAAAATCAGCGAAGGCACCTCAGTTGGCCATTTTAACCGAATTTTTTTTTTGTTTTGTTGGAATTAATGGAAAGCTAAACTCGCTTTTCATCGATAGTAGGACACGAGTGCGCTCCAAATAAGCGCTGAAAATAAGCCTCGTATTGTTTAAACCACGGCTCGACGACGATTGGTCCCAGTCCTCGATAATCCTTTTATCGTTTCGAGAATATATAAAAAAGATTATTTGAATTTGTAGCAAAAATAAAACAGAAGAAGAAGAAGATAGCGTCGAGCGAGGCAAAAGAAGGCTTTTTTTGTGTGTCTCCAATGGCGTATAATATAATGAAAGAAAAATCATTAAGCTATATAATAGCACTAGAAAATTATGAGCGCCACTCTTCAGGAAACTAGAAAAAAGACGCTGCTGAAAAACACATAAAAATTCAATTTCAATCGAACAATGAATTTAGCCGAATCCACCAGCAGCCTTCTAATTGCCGCTAATAATTCTGGGATGGATCCCGTTGTTATTCCCGGGAACGCCGTAATTTCGATCTTCCTTTTGTGTCACGTGCACACGTTTCATTTCGTGGATTGGTTCTTAGCCCTTCTGCATTCTATGCAAGTTCAAAATGGGATTCTTTTCAGACAATCTTGCTTCGATGGCAAGTCTATCGGATGATAAAACAGTTGATTCATGTATTACAGATAATAAAGCAGTTGATACATGGATACCAGATGATAAAACAAGTGATATATTAGATGATATGGAGTTGCTTTTTTTTAAATTCGTGATATTTTTTGAAAAATGGAAACTAAAAATGTATCCTAATCGTAGTTTTCAATACCAGCCACCTCATGAAATATATATACAGTATTTTGCAGTTTTGGTACGATACCCTATACATGTAATGATATCTATTTGTCAATATCCTCATGAGATATGTTTTGCAATAAATCCCAATGAAATATATTTGTTCAATACAAGAATCCTGATTAAATACCAGTAATGTATATCCGTATTCGAAATATATTCTGCAATATAAAATAATTAATAAAATATATTGCAATTTCAACACATTTTGCCGGCAATTATTCATCCTAAAGAAATATATTCTACAATTTAAATATCCTAATAAATATGCCATTTTCAACATAATTTTCATTGTCATTAATGGCGGAATTAAGTCTGCGGTATAACCATGCAGTTGTTCCGATCAATACGTATTTACATACGAAATTGACACCCCCACTAACGATGCGATCTTGACCTGACCAGTCAAATTATTTACGTTTCTGGCGAACAACGATGCAATTTGTTTGTTGTTGCAAAGCTCCTTGCATCATCCGGAAATGCAAGGAGGAACGTTTTCGACCGGGCTAATTCGATTAAATCGGGGCGATTAATGAAAAATGAGCCCCCTGTTTGATCCCCGTCATGCTTGCTTCGATTCTTAAATGCGTTTGGTCACTTTTTGCTCGGGAATTTCTGAAACATTAATGAATGAAATGAGCATGAAAATTAGGCGGCGGAAATCAAAGGGAGAAGTGCGTAGGCCCACAAGCACAAATGCAGTATAGGAAGCGTAATTAATTTAAGGTTTTTATTCAATTATTGCGTACGGAATTTGGGAATCAATGCCGGAGTCCCGTTTGGGGAAAACTATTGTTTATGAGATATTAACTTCGCCAACATTTTTCTACAATTTCCCAGTTCTGTTTAGCTTTGCTCGCAGAGGCCTAGATATTTCTTCCGAATAACGCGCTTTTTTTCTTACTTGGTTCTGAACAATGTTTCATGATGACTTCCATGAAAATGTACTGGTTTTATTTTTAAATTTTTTTTTGATTATCGAAATTTGCTACCTCATGGAATTTAATTTTCGTTTAAAGTTTGATCACTGAGGCATTGTTCGAACATGTTTCCAAAATTGAAGTCATTCAGTTTACTCGTACACGGTCCTTTGATGTTCTGGCATTCCGATTTTCAAATTTTGAAATACTTGGCCGGTACTCAGACAGAAGCTTTGCGGATCGCACTTTTGCAGTCGTTAAGTGACATGCGCATAATCGAGAAGCGAACAGGTTCGAAAGGTTCACTGAATGGTTTAATTCAATTAAAAGCTCTTATACACGAGGACAATTATGTCCGGAAATAAATTGCTAAAAATTGCAAGCAATTAATTTCAACTGAAAAGATTTCCTGTCGTTGCACACATGTATTTCCGAAGATATTCCTAGAGTATATGACAGCCCTGTTTGACAGGGAAATATACATTTATGTAGGTAAGCTAACTTGACAGCACTGTTTAAAAGGGAAATGTATGTAGGTATCTTGTCAACACTGTTTATTCCAATGTTTTTCCTGATTGACTAGGCATCAAAAAGAAACTTTTGCGCTTGATTGTAAAATCAATGACGTCAGTATGTTTCCAGAAATAAGTTGCTCAGTGCTTCGAATAGGATCATCTTCTAGTCTGGAAATACCTTTGGAAATATTATTTGCGAGGGAAACATTTTCAAACACACGGGGAAATATCACGCAACACTATTTCGGGAAACAAATTTCCTGATATAAATTGCCTCGTGCGTGACGACCTTAATGCATTCCTTTTGTACACGCGACTTACCAACGGCCATACCTCTAAAAGTTTCCTGAAATACGGCAACAAATTGCCTCGTGTGTCTCCAACCTTATCGTCCTTGCTGGTTTGTACGTATAGCTTCTGGCGTTTAATATATTCAACGTATAGACACGAGGTCGGTGGCGCCATCTGTGCTTGACTTCTTCAAGAGTCGTTTCACTGTGGTAGACGCATGAATATCTTCATATTTCTCTCGTTGGCAACTCCCTGCTGGGAAAATCTTGATTTGAAGCCATAAAGTTAGTCACTTATCGTAAATCATAATGGCTGGCGTATGGGGGAGCGCCGTTACTTAAGAGTTATGGACGCAGGGTTGCACACTAGCGAAACGTTTGATTTGCTGCGTGGCGTTTAGTGTCATAGCCAAGGTGTCCGAACATGTATAGTTGTAGCAAACGTTTGTCAAGGTGCTACTGTATAACATACTGTATGCGTCGATCACCTATCTTCTGTATCTGTAGCAAAGCACCTGTCTTCACGTACATTCGAAATTTCAAATGTTCTACACCATAAACATTCGAAATTTCAAATGTTCTACACCATAAACATTCGAAATTCCAAATGTTCTACACTAAATGTTCGAAATTCAAAATGTTCTACACCATAAACATTCGAATTTCAGAATGTTGTACACCATAAATATTCGAATTTCAAAATGTTCTACACCATAAAAATGTGAATTGTAAAAAAATGTTCTACACCATAACTATTCGAATTTCAAAATGTTCTGTACCAAACACATTCGAAATGAAATGTTCTATACTGCACTATCGAAATTCAAAATGTCCTATGCCATAACCAATCGAATTTAAAAACACTTTATAAAATACGAAATTCAATATGTTGCATACCACCAACATTTCGTATTTAAAACTGCTCTACAAGTGTAACGCAGGCAATCGAATTTGAAAACATTCAACATTTCCTCAAATGAAAAATCAACGAAACTTCAAACATTTAAATTTGAAAATGTTCGACGCCACGAACATGCTAATTTGAAACCATTCCAATTTGGAACGTTGCATTTTATCAAGTAATTCATAAACACTGGATTGCCAGCTTGCAGGTACATGTACTCAAATTGGAATGAATGGAAACTTCGCAACATCCGTTTTTCACCTATAGATAACTTGCATGTAACTTTTCGCAACTCGTGGGCGTGGCTATTATGACTTGGTTTACATTGTGGGTGTGTTTTGGTGTACATGAATCTGAGAATCGTGGCGCTAATAAGGACCAACATTCTAAAAACTAAGAAAATGCCCCACTTACACATGAATAGATTTTTTATCCGAAAGTAAATATTTTAATGCTGTTTTTCCGCTGAAAATCAAAAATTGTGTGGATTTACTCGTTTATTTCTAAATAAATAATTAAATAAAAGAATAATGCAAAATGATATATCTATAACGAAGGCAATCATTTTTGTAACTGTATTACCTTAACACCTTATGCCAGTATGCAGTACCTTGATGTACCTCATTAGGCCTGATCTGGGCGGGGCAAGACCGCGTCATCTGCTCGTGAAAGTTATGTATAGTGACAAAAGTCAATTCCAAACGTTGTAATATCTATCGGAAACATTCATTTGTCCAGCACCAAATGACGTCACGTTTTTTCTCACGTTCTCATTTTAAACGTGTTTATAAATTGTCTCCCCAAGTCGTTCGATCCTATCAGGGGCGCCCATCTCCGCTAGGGCACCCAAGATGTCGTAGCTACAATTAAGGTGACATAGGCCTGATGGACCGTGGGCCCTAGGAAGAGGGCCTAGCAGATAAGGCGACAGTTGCAGGACGCTTCTGCCGCTGTCGCTTCCCATATCCATATATGAGTAATGAAGTATTAATGCTTTCAACTATTTCATCGTAGTGGGGCCCCAAACATGTGTTTATGTGCTTTTCTTCCAATATGAAGAATGACTCTTTAGTCTGGTTGACGCTTATAAGGCCCCCAATGATTTATGTGTACGACCCGAAAAAAAAAAAACCTGAAGCGGGACTCCTTTTTCCCAATCAATTTCCAGAAAACACATTCATCATCAGCCAGTGTTCGCCTGTCACGCAAAATTTACTTTTAAAAATCTAGGATTATTCCATTGGCACATGGAATCGTACGGAATATCGCCCCGATACGTACAGAACCCGTGACGCAACACCCCTGATGTAGACCCCCCTCCTCCCACCCCCCCCCCCCCACGGCCTTCATAATGCTGCGGATGGAAGATGATTTTTAAGAAGTGTCTGAAATGAACCAAAAATGCGAGGGAGGAATATGGGGGGAAGGTGTGCTAATCCGGAAAGTGTGTGACAGTTTTATTCTGCCATGCCGAAAAAACTGTTTTTTTAGGGGGGGATCGACGGACAGAGTCGCACCTACCAGGTCCTGTCCCCTCAGAAATGCCATCTTTTCAATATTTGATATTATCCATTAATCTGCGCCATTCATGGAGGGCCATGGGTTGTCTCTTTATGAGATGTCCCTGCAATACTTCTGAGACAGCAGGCAGAGCCAGTACTGTTCAGAGACACGTTTTGAACACTTGTTTTAGGCATGCTGGAATGATATTCTGATATATTGGAACACTATTCTGAGATATGTGTGGGCGTTACTTTAAGCCGTGTTTGAAAACTCTTCGGAGTCATATTGGAACACTGCAGTATATTGTACGTCATTTTCACCTAATTGGAACAATAAAATTGGCTTGTTTTGGAACACGGTCTGCAACAAAGATGGAACATAATCTTTGAGTTTTGTTGGGACAATGTTACTATTCGGGGACTTGTTGAGACACGTGTTTGATTACTATTCGTGGACATGTTGGGACACATGTTTGAATACAATTCGGGGACATTTGTTGGCACACATGTTTGAATACTATTCGGGGACATGTTGAAACACATGTTTGAATACTATTTGGGGACATGTTGAAACACATGTTTGAATACTATTCGGGGACGTGTTGGGACACATGTTTCAATGCTATATTCGGGGACATGTTGGGAAATACAGCATGTTCGTTAAACATGTATTCGTTCGTAAACATACATGTATTTAAACGCTATTGGAAGACATGTTCGAACACTGATCTGAGACATGTTTGATTAAACGGCGCTTCGTACAAACCGGTTTCGATTTGCACGGCTGTTTTGTCGCATGTTTTGACGCAGATTCGCCCTGACAAAAGTCGATCGCGTGTGCTAGCCAGCTGTCAAACTGAGTTAGTTCAAACTCGTCAAAACGCTGATCCTTATCGCTACATGCTTAATTAGGGGAATGAAAAATATTTTAAAAAAATGCCCCCCTTTCTGCGCATTTTTTGGGCCAATTTTTCTTTTGTCCTCCGTGCGTCCAGACGCGAGCGTAGATAACCGTGTCTAGATCCAAAATCGAACGTGTCCTTTATCGAAGCGTTCCTATGTTTGGTGGGTTCTGTTTTCAAGTTGTCCTTCTATTTTGGCCGCCATTGTATCATTGCGATTTCACTACAGTATATCTTATCAAAATCAGTCTGAAAACCTCGAGATTATAATCAATATCAAAATTTTCAGAATCAACTATATCAAAAATCAGTTGAATTCTTTGTCATCAAAATGTCACGACATTAATGGAAATGTTAAAATTTTGCCAAACAGCAGAAAATGATTCAAACGACAGAATGGTCTAAAAAATTGATAATTTCGTGAACATTTTGTTTTCACAACAAAGTCGTTTAGAATATGCAACGGTAAGAAAGTTTTTTTCCGAGAGCTGATATTTTCCCAAAAAACAAAACAAAAAAAATTTAAACGATAGAATTTTTTACAAAAAAATCAGTTTTAATAACAATTAAAGTCGTTCTCGGAATATACGGTTGTACAAGGGTAATAAAGTCGAACCTCGTTAAGACGAAACTCAATAGACGGTAAAAATATTTTTTTGTATAAACCGTATAGTTCGTACTATCAGAGGTCAGACAAAACATGGTTTCAACAATAAGAACTATAAGTTCATAGAAGTTTGGACAAAATCCAACCCCATGCACGTATACATTATACATGCATGTTTATGAATGGGAAATTGCTACAACGTATTTCGCCCGTTATAACCGTACCTTTTTTGTCTCTTATACTCGGGAACTCGAAAATTCATTCGTTTTTAGATAAAAGTATGCAATGTACAATTTGTAATATCCGAATTTGGAATTCGTTTTAAACGTAGAAATTAACATTCGTCCATACGGAATTCCACTGTAATTTCATAAAAAATGAAGCTATTCAGATGACACAATTTTTCTAAAGTAAATCAGTTTTACTAATGAAGTACAAATATTTGTAGCGTAAAATTTTATTATCCGAATTCGGAATTCGTCTTAAACGTAGGATTTAACATTATTCGTCCATACCCAAAGACGTAGACCGGAAAGTGTTCGTACTATCTGAAATCCGTATACAAGTGTAAAACGAGCTCTGTTTAACGGAATTCCACTGTATTTTCAGATTAACTATGAAAAGAAAACAATTCCAACGATAAAATTTCTCGAAAAAGTAAATCACAGTTTTTAATAATGAAGTCGTTGAAAGTGCGCAACGAATTGTTAGTCTTTTTAACCCAGAAAGTGAGTTCGCCAAATCGTAACATTCGAATGCAGAAGTGCGGACGGCTAATTGAATTCCATCGGGACATTTATTAAGAAAAGTGTTTTCCACCCAATTCTAACGTGGCTTTTATTGATTTCCAGCCGTCTCCACGAAGCCTCTCAAAGACAGTGCTTTGGCCTTCCCATTTCCATAAAAATGATGAGGCCTTTTTGCACTGTCTATTTAAATACAGTGAAACTTCTCTAACTCGAACTTCTATATCTCGAAAATCTCTATAAGTGGAAGAAAAAAAATGATATGGTTGGTCTGCACTATAATGTAATGGCACGCAACTTCTCAAACTCGAATTTCTATAACTCGAATTTTCTCCAT
>JAQGAO010001159.1:0-26279 GCA_034697705.1 Ommatoiulus sabulosus
CCATAACGTAACGACTGGCAGCCCCGAAGCCCACCCTGTAGCCACAACAAAATCCAGCCGTTAGCCGACCCAAAATCCAGCCGTTAGCCGACCCAAAATCCAGCCGTTAGCCGACCCAAAATCCAGCCGTTAGCCGATCCAAAATCCAGCCGTTAGCCGATGGACGCGATTTCTTCTTTATATATTAGATTTCTCCGACCAAATGAAGATATACAGTATGATGCAGTAGTTTGGGGAGAGGAAAACTAGAAATGCTTGGAAATGGGATAAGATTGTTTGTTTCCGTGTTAAATATGTGGATTTGGTGCCAGGGGGCGCCATAAAGTTAATAAAATGTATATTATACATTTAAGAAAGAGATTTAATCGAGAATATCCCCCAATTATGAGAATTGCAACTAAAATTAACCACCAATTAGGAATAACAACGTTGGGTATACCGTAATCTCCACTTTAAAAATCACACTGGCTCGGGAAATTGAAAATGCATGATTTCGGACAAAGATTTTTATCACGAGAAACCGAGGCTTTTATTTAACTTTAAAAAACTGAGAATGTGATAATGCTTCCTATATATGCAGATTCCATTTTAATCATTTACCGTTTTTTCCTGAAAATTCTGTTCAAAACCCATGGCTTTTAGGCTAACCGAATGAATTACCACCCTATATATAGTGCAAAAATTTCGAAAGAATAAAGCTAAGAAAAAGATCAATAGTTTAATTGTTTAAGTTCCAACATGTTGTATTGCAAATTTTGAAACTTGTCCACATGCAGATTTCGTAAAATTGCATTAATTTGTGCAAAATGTTGTATACTCAAAATGAATTTAAACAAACATTTAAAAAATCAACACTTCTTGGAAATTAAACCTACGAAAGAACTAAAAATTACAGCGGAAGAAAGTAAACAAGTTTTTGTAAGAACTATATTTATTCAATATTCCCCTTTCATGAAAACATATCTCTAAAGCCGAAGAAAGATAAGAGGCGTTACATTTGCTGAAAAATGTAAATTATCAGAATACGCGTTGTAGGCTTCTTTGCTGGTCATGGTAACTACAGCAACATTAAAGTGTAAGAAATTGACAGTGCTTCTAAGGGTAGATTGAAAACGTATTCCAACTTGAATTTAGACGTGAACGATCCTAAACATTTTCTACACAACATAATAGAAGCTATCAATATATATTATAACAAATATGATTAAACGTAATAATATAATTAAATCGTCATTGGCAATTTACTGTAACTATTATAAGGATGGGATAAATGATGGAATCATAAGTTCCACATCAGACCCCTTGATGTTATCTACTAGTACAAGATATGAAAGTTTAACACCGACAAGTGATTTGAATGATTATTATTGTAGATGTATCGCTGAACTTGGACATAACATTTTAGAACTAGAAAAAGGCCCTTCTTTAAAATGTATGGAAAATTTGGAATTAAAAATAAACATACGTTCAAAATAAAAATAAATGTTTGATGTGGTTAATGTTATCAGCCTTTCATCCAATCGGTGATAATAGCCATATGGTAACCAAATACGTAAAATATCAAGAGGAATTAAAAGAAGCGTTAACTGATATTCCCAAATTTGAAAAACCATCGAACATGTCTATAAACGTGTATACATTCGAGTTTAATAAAGAAAATAAAGCCATATTTAGTTCTAAGCATTACTCTGAGAAACTGAGATAAACATATAATCTTATTATATTTTACCATGCAAAAAATGCTCGTTATTGTTAAATTAAAAACTTCCAGAAATTGGTAGGATCACAATAAACAACTAATCACGGTAAACTATTACTCTGTACGAGATGTTTATCACGGCATACTTCGGAAGAAAAGTTGTTTACACCACAAACCAGTGTTAAAATCATTTCCTTAAGATAGTCAAATTAACCTTAAATATTTCTCAACGACAAAATATTTAATGTCATTTAAAAAAATTCAACTTTTCTATATCCAGTTTTCTAGCTTTAAACAATAATAATTCCCTCTATGAAATTTTGGTTGTCAAACATATGCAACTGGTTTATAATCGTTTCTTAATATTTAGTGGCAAAACCATTGTTTGTAATCACTGCCTTGCACCGGGAGGGCATTGATTTAATTAACTTCATCAGTGTTCTGTGGGATCTTTTTCCAGGCTTTTTCGATTTTTCGAAAAAGTTGGTCCTGGCTGCTCACGTTCCTATACGGTCAATTTTTCTATCCACAATCTCCCACAAGTTCTCAATTGGGTTAAGGTCAGGGGATTCAGGTGGCCACTCTAATACCTGCAGGTGATTATCCTGGAACCAGGTTTTGACCACCTTTGATGTGCGTTTTGTGTAAACTAGTGTTGAGCTTACAATCTTTGACAATTTTGGCACACAAACCAGTTTTGTGCTTTCGGATAGAAGCAGTGACCCTGTTCCGCTGTTGGCGAAGATCCTCATTTTACGGTATTATGCTATCAAAAGCTAAAATATAGGGTCTGGTTTAAATGATAACGTTTATTTTATCTCGCAAGTAAGGAGCATTATGAAAGGTGATACTATTAACATTGTTAAGTAAAGTACCTCTAAGAGTCTTGCAGTCCCCATTTTGGAGGCATTAGTCATGCAAAATCATCCAAACAGAGATGGATTTACACCATTAATTTCGTCCGTATACCACTTTAAAGAGTATGACGAAAAAGGTTTTTCCGCAAGCAGATTTAAAGACTGGAGGATTAACTTTTTCTGATTTTATTGATAGAAGCTATTATTGTGGGGTTAGTTGGAGTGGCACTCCAACTACAATATGGTACGATCATATGGTACTCCAGTTGTACTATCAGTGGCGTTTCACTTGACATTTTTCAATGATGAGATTGAGATAAGTTTGTTTCAGTTTGAACTGCGCATGCGCTTGCTCATGCACAAATGGGGATACGCCACCATGGGTAGAACCATATACATGTAAAGTGGACCAGTTGTCAGCACATATTATACTGTTGTCATTCGCTTAGGGTTCGTCTAAATCCTACGTCGCCAAGTTTTTGCTATTTTTAAACCCCCCCTCCCTCCCCCCTGTCGCTGGTTGTCGCCAAAGCTTGTACCCCTCCCCCCCCCCTGCCTTAAACTACGTCGCCGCCATATTTTTAACCCCCCTTTTTTGGGAGGTTTAACTTTTTTAATTTAAATTACATTCTTTTATTACTTCAATTCTTCAATTACACACTTTCCCATGGGGATTCAACCCATTTATTAATACTGTAAGGCTTGGATAGGCTTTATTATAGGCAGAAAACAGCTGCTGGTAAAGCTTCCATTGTTAGTTGCTTTTCATACTATTAGTCCTATAGCGCATTGAAGCAGCAGTGTTGTCACATGTTCTCAGATTGTTCCTTAACAATGTTGCCAGATGCCCAAGCGGTGTTGATAAATGAAATGATTAATTTAAAATTAAAATTGAGGTATCGTCGGATCTCTCATTCCTCCCCCCTCTCCCCCTTGTCGCCAGTTGTCGCCACTGAGCCAACCCCCCCTCCCCCTAAAATGGCTACGTAGTTTATGGATGAGCCCTACGACTCATAAGTTGTATTCATTCAGTTAGCAAAATTTGGTCATCCATTTTATTCGATCAAAACCTTCAGAACGGATTTTTTCCTATATGCTATCCTTTATGAAAAAAAAAGTCGCTTAATCAGGTCATCTCATCGCATAATTCGATCATATTTCCCCCGTGTCTACATAACGTCAACGCGCGAAACAAGTTTGAGCAGCTTTCATACAAGCACGGACTCGTTTGGACAAGGCGCATGCGTGCATCTAAGCATCAACTGCTGTACTCGGATGAATTTTCTGCGTATTTTAGAAAATGAAAGTTTAGCCGTTAAAGCAAACAGGCATCATCAAACACTACGTACTTTTTTTTATAAATATCACTTTTAAAATATGTAAATACATATGTATTTTTAAACATAGAGCAAATTATTTTTGCGTGCGTATTTCGGTCAAAATCGCTGAAACCATCGTGATCGAATTAAGCGGCTTTCATTGTATAACATTTTTTATGTACATGTAACCGTTTCCGGGATGATGCTTCCACTTGGAATTATAATATGGTAATAATATATAATATATAATATTGGTTTATAATATGGCTATTTTGAGACGATGTGGAATTGGCTATTAATACCTCTTTTGGTTAATGTCAGCTTTCAACTTTTTTTTCAAAATGGCCATTGTTTAAAAAAAACTGTTCAAAGTGGAATTTACAACTTCCACGCTTCATCGCAAAATTTCACCATCATTTATTTTTAAGTTCCACCAGGATTACTCGAGGAACTGTAAATCTCACGCTCAATATTTGCTTAACCTACATTTGTTTCCCCTGGTAAAACACTGCCACTTTCCGTCAACTATATTGACAATCAAATTTCACCCTTCAGGTTTTTAGCGCAATTCATTCTCTGCAGTAGTAGGCCCTGTACTAAAAGTAACTGGTTCACCTAATAACCTGATCTCATTTAAAATTCATTTTCTCGTTGCAGATATTTCTTTTGGTGTCGCCACCTTGCCCATTGGTAACTGCTTTATTTCGGTGGCATATGCATTCCTTAAACGGGGCCGTTCTGGCTCTGGTATTTCCCGTGGTCAACACTAGGTTGGTAAGTGGCGCTATTTTCAACCCTGCTATATTTTTTTTATTGATTTTCATGGCAGCAGTTTCAAAATGTGGCAATTTCTATGTTTATAGGATAGACACGCGTGATAATTTTTGCTTTTCATTCATTTCAGCTGCCGTTCGAAATGGAGATTTATTATTTACAACACATTATAATGCTTTTAATACCGTTCTACCTCCTGAGGATTGGAGGTACGTTAATAAAATTTGAAAGGGGCCCTAGGTGCTTTTATCCTTGATCTCGATGCATTTGCATTAATTTTGTCAAGGTAAAAAACTAAAACCAGACGGGCTGTCGTGCAGTTGGATCGTGTGCTATATACTACATTGATACACTACAGCAAATGTTTGCGTAACGAGTTAATGGGCTCGGTTCTCATTAAGTGACACTGGTGACCGGAATACTGAGTAGGTGTTGGTGCGAACACCACACGTTCCTACATTCCCCAAAATCAAACTTATTTTATTGTGGACTATAGCAATTGCACCACTGTCTCGGTTTGTCTTGGTAATTTCTAAATGTTATTTTCAGAATGCATTAGCTATGGCAGAAAAATTAGGGAACAATTTATTTAAAAAGTTAATAATATTCGGAAATAATTAGCGAATTTGGAAGATTAGATGGAACTTGTATCTATAGAACCTTCTTTTTAATTTAAAGAAATTGAATGAAGGCATATGGGTTTATAATATTGAAGACTATAGCAATGCCTTTGAAAATATCCGTTGGCATAAACGTCCGAACATGGAGCAAACCAGTTAGGACTCAATAGAATAACCAATAATCAATGTTCATTTGGTGTTTGGTGCGAGCTATTATTATTTGATAAGCCATTTTTTTGGGTAACGCAATTCGCAACAACACTAATTAAGTACGAAGTTTGAATTATTAACGTGAACCGTGTTCAAGTTTTTCCTTCGCGTTAATTAATTCTCAAGAATTAATTAATTAACGAATCTATCAGTTTTGGTACGTTACGTGCCGCCCAAATAATGTACAGGTTATAATTCATCTTCGGTGTATTGGTTTTTAATTGCCTTAATTATTTGCATTACTCTTCGTGTGCAAGGGCTAATAACCTGAATTATCATTCCCGTTGGCAGTTTTACATACTTCTGTTGCTTAACTGCACTTGTCCATAAAGCAGTTGAATCGTGATATATACTCGGGTATCTTAATTGAAGTTTTGTGGAGTATGCGAGCAATAAGAATAATCTTACATTAACGTCCTTACGCAACATTTAAATTTGACCCGTCTTTCACATAATAGATTATTGAGAGCTTAGTTCAGAGTCGTATTCTTTTTGATTTCTCGGCATATATTAAATGATATGTATTAAAAGTATTTACCTTACCTTCGTTCTATCGTGTAGGAGTATATTCCATGGAGAAGTTGGAGGACTTCAGTTGGACCTTTTTGACCCTCGGCTCCTGGTTGCTATATCATTTTGTGCCATTGCAGCTGCTCGGACTGGTAAGTAGAATCTGAAAGATTAATTATGGGCATTATTTGTTAATCGTATTCATCCCTCAATTCAACACGCGTTGATGGTAATCATTGATGGATTAAACATAAGCTGTTTCAGACTAAAATCAAGTAAATTTAATTAATAGATAAAACTGACGAATGCATATAAAGAAAAGTCCGTTTTAATTTGAAAAAAAATTGGTTTAAAATGGAAATTTTGAAAAGTAGGTCTATGTGGTGAAGCCTGCTTGCTTTCTTATATGGTTAATGTCAGTCTATAGAGATTATTTCTGAGCTGTGAACAACACTAAATACCATTTCTAAAATACTTTCCTAGAGTACCCTCAAACTTGGAGAACCTGGAAAAGTTGGGGAACGTGAAAATGTCTGGAAAAGTCAGGCAAGAATGGCTTATTTTGAAAAAGTCAGGGAAATTAAGCGTATACAGTCATGTTGTTACATCCAAAATTAATGCTTCTACATGGTTAGCTCAGAGCCCATTTTCCGAGTAGAAATTTGCAAAAAAATTCATGTTTTTCGAGTACAAATTTTCAACATTTTCCACGCTTCCCGAGTACATAGTTGCACAATTTTCGACGTTTTCCGAGAAGAAATTTACAAAATTTCCGACGATTTCCGAGGACAAATTTGCAAAATTCTCAACGATTTTCCGAATACAAATTTTCCACATTTTTCGAGTACAATTTTGTAAAACTTTCTACATTTTCCGAATACAAAATTGTCAAATTTTCATAATGTTTTCATGCAAACATTTTTTTACATTTTTAAAATTTTTTCTATGTTAATTTTCAAAATTCTCATTAGTAAATTTTGCAAAAATATTTTCCTGTGTCGATTTTGCAAAATATGTCAATTTTTTACATTGTCATTTGGTCAGGGAAATTTTTTTAAAACCTGGAAAAGTCGGGGAAGTTGAAAATGAAATTTCTGGGGGAACCCTGATTCCGATCATTGTGTTTCACACATATATTGTGTTAGTTGGTTCATTCTAAACCCCATCTTCTCCACCTCTTTACAACTGGTACTGTATACCGAAAATCTTATTAATATGACAGTGATACTATTGTAACTAAGAAAAGCTCGCCACAATGTTGAATAAATGATGCAACAGAATCTCTGATAATACAATTTCTATAAGAAAGATAATAAATTGCACGTTTTAGAAAGGGTTTTATATGTAAAACTT
This sequence comes from Ommatoiulus sabulosus, assembly GCA_034697705.1. Taxonomy (NCBI): domain Eukaryota; kingdom Metazoa; phylum Arthropoda; class Diplopoda; order Julida; family Julidae; genus Ommatoiulus; species Ommatoiulus sabulosus. Next base: position 7,343 of record JAQGAO010001159.1, read on the forward strand.
CCTGCATCCTTCGGATACGTACTAACAAAAAAAGCTATAAAAATTCTCGATTAGTCGCTCATTTTCTCGTATTTTCGCGATTTTTTTTTATTTATGTGAAAAAGATCTCGAACCCGCTACTCGCGCTATAAACTAGCTGCCACCTCATCGGCTATAGAAATAATTAGTACGTTTGTGGTGCCAACTGAAAATCGATAAGAGGTCGTGTGGCCGGGGAATAATTTAATAAGATCCCACGGGATTGCTGGCAGAAATAACAAGATTACGCGAGTGGGAAAATTGCGTCGGGCTTAAATTATCTAATTTATACACCCTCGCCACACGATATTAACGTAACGAATTTTTGCATTTTCTAGTTGACTCAGGTGAATTTAAACAATATGCTGTGTCCGGCCATCTCGGATCCGTTTCGGGGCCAAAACTACCGCATCTGGGCGACGGGTCACCAGAGCCTCTTAATAATCGTGCTGGGTAAAGTTTATTTCGTTATTTATTCCGTAATAAGTTTGGTGGTTCCGAGAACACCTAGCAGCAATGTCAATGTCAACGCTTGCAACGGCGGCATGAACGGATCAGTGACGAAATTGGACAGGAACATCAACGGCGGCGACTTGAACCACCAGCTTTACAAAAATGGCAATTTAGAGTACAACAATTGCTGCGTCAAAAGCAACAAGATAGAATGAGAAAAGAAAAAAAAAAAGCAGAATTGTGATAATCCGTAATTATTAGGAAAAAAATAGAAGAGACCACCACGTTTTCTCGGATCAATAAAGCGAGGCCAACGTGACTTTCTTCGCAGAAAGAAAAATAACTCATTAGTATTCAGTATATAGAAATGGGACTTCGTTATAACAGATTTTGGAATCATGCCAAAAGTAGGTGCAGTGTTACCTGCGCCAAACACGCGACTTTTAATTCAAAGATAGAAACAACAACAAAAAAACCTAAAATATAATGTACATGCAACAGGAAAGTTTTAAATTGTTCCTGTATGGTGCCACGCGATATTTATCCCGTGTCTACGAGGTTTGCCCGTGAATTTAATTATGTGCGGGTTTCTTCGTATTCCCATTGAGCGTTTCTCCGGAATACCTATCTAAAAGAGCCCTTTTAGGCCATTGAAAATTGATTTCTTGTTTAACGTCGTCCCAACTGGAAAGAAGAAATAAAAAATGTCCGCCCGTCCCTCCCAAAAACAGTCCCGAGCAGGCGCGCATGCGTAGAAAGCATCGTTCGCACATGGCGTGCGAAGTTAGTCAGGAACGCAATCTTACACGAAGTTAAAGGATTATCGACGTAAAATCTAGAAGATAATGCTATCGACATTGGGGATACTCAGCCAGAAGCTTTGCGAATCGTATTTTGGCAACCATGAAGTCACGCGTGCAAAATCTACGAAATTATCGGTGTTTTTAAATCAACGAATTCGTTTTACGCGAGTGATTTCACGATGCGTTAAGCTTCTGTTTGAGTACCCGGTTTTAAAGACGCGCAGGGATCCCAAAAAGTTCTTAAAAATAGAAGGTTCCTAAATTGAAATGCTATTAAAAACGAAAAATACAATTTGCACTCACCTTATAATAATACGTTTGAGTTAACAAAAATATCCCTAACAACAACCATTTTCCATCCAGTCTTGTTGGGGGAATTCTCAGCCTAACGAATATTCCCTGTACGAGGATTCAGTTCGTAAAAAGAAAAATTTAAAAATTTGATTTAACAATATTTGAATTTTTTTTAAAAAAATCCCGCCCGCCGCCCCACTATACTGAACCATTTTTAGGACGTTAAACAAGGAATCAATTTCCAATGGCCTTAAAAACCCGTGGTTGTAAAATCTTATTTTTTTATCCTTTTCTAAGTTCCTTTTCCTCCCCTGGAAGCATCTATACGTAACACGTACATTGTACTTAAGACTAGCGTATACGTCCCTCAGAACTCGTCGTGTAAGAACTTATTTAGACAGTATTATCTTTTGCCACGTGATTTCGGTCAGCACTTAGTGCAATTTGAGACAACGGAGCTCAAGCTTGGCGCATCTTCTTGTACGTACTTCAGTAGCAAAGTACTTAAAAGTCGTTCTTTTGTGTGACATATGACGATCAATTGAATGACTCCTAAAACCCATATGCTAGGCATAATTAACATACTTATGGGTTCATTTTAATGACAATGCTTCAACTACCGATTTTGGTAATCATGCATTTTGATGCGAAAAAGAACGGAGTTTTAACTCCATCACTCGTATATTTGCATGAAAAAGAAAGTAAATCGATCCCTTGAGCAATTCTTGAGCCATTCTTTCCACGTTACAATATGTAGGCCAGTAATAATTTAAAAAAAAATAGGCGTGGAATCGATTTATGGGTCAACCTTTTCAAACAGCATTTCTCTGCGTCGACTAAATATCTCTAAAGTATAGCCACAACCATGCAAATATTTATTCCCCAAAACTCACGATCCCAACCGCAAGAAGTATAGAAATCATTCGGTGTCCACTATATAATATTAAATCAGCTAAATATACCAGTATAGTTAATTAAAATTATCTTTTTTTATATTTTTATATTTAATGTGACGGTACAGAAATTTTTTTGGACAAAAAAGACTTGTGTCCAAAGAACCAAACAAATTTCAAATTTTTTTCAGTAAATTCTACAGAATTGTTTGAAAGGGCATTAAATGGCAGCTAATTAAAAGCATGCTTCTTAAATTATTGGGCCTGGAGTAATTTATTGAAAGATTCTCGAGTGAGTTGCTACTGAAGTACATGTACGTGCGTGTAATTGTTCATAACTATATGTACAATTCTTATGTACTGGTTTTTAAGGATGCATTAACACTAATTTATCTAGAGTGCAGTTTAATTGACACCACTTAGGACACTGACATAAGTCTAGCTACATCACTGCTAGTCATGTATATTATTAAACGAGTGTTAATAAGGATATTCGATGTGACGCAGCATTTCCTCGTCTTTTTCCACAGTAGATGTCAATTTTTAGTAATTATTTTTAACTGGATTGTACTATTTATGCACGATTGTTTTTTTTACTCTCAAACTTTTCTGATTACCATTCCAAATGTAGAATAATTTAGCTGTGTTGTAAAGTTTTGCCACTGACTATTGTCAGAGCAGTGACATTTCTGAAAACATTATCTTCGTAGTAAGATCGCATTTTCTTGAATGTTTATCGTGATTCAGCCCTCATTACAATACTTCTTGAACTGAGCACTTCGTGACAATTTTCTGGGCTCTGCAACCCAATAAAACTCGATGATAGTATTTAACTCGCACTTACGTTTAATTAGGTCAACATACTAGATTATAATTGTGTTTCAACGAGAGATCATACGCCATTAAATGATGCCAAACTGCGATTATTAACGAAAATTAATTTTGAATTACTTTTAAATATAAATATAAATAAGATGAACATTATTTAAAATGTAATATATATATATACTTTGATGAAAAATAATTCAATTACCTAAACATTCCTTGACGTTTTAAAAGACTGGTTTCGTTTCCTTCTTACCATATTACGAAATGTTGCACCATTCTATCAGGTTTAATCGCTTATAACCATAATCATCGATTAGAGACATCCACAGGCAAAACATTTACGACTGTAGTTATTATAATGACTTAAATCTGGCTGTTATTTCATCAAAAGATAGATGAAACACGTGTGATAGAAGCCCATTTAGAGCATTAATTATTATATTAAAACCACTTAAAGTCAGCACATTTTTAAATCAAGTCTAACGTTTTATGTTTTTATCCAAACATATTCAAGGCAGCTTTGAGAAATGATGTTGTGTCTGCTTTGATATGGGCTTCGTTGGCAACTTAAGACCCTTTGCACTGAGAATGATAACAAAGAACTCATCATTATTTCAAAATATGGAATCCAGTATTCAAAGTCTTGATCTCTCTTGAAAACATGGTAAAAAATAGCACTTTTGAGGATCTGCTGTCCATAAAACATAACTTTTGAGTTTGATAGACACTTAGGTAGTAAAGCAAGATCATAACTCAATCATCCCCTAGCTCATCCTTGTATAAATCTCTGTAACACTTCTTTGGCCCTTCTCGCGCTCATGAGCATTGCGAACTACTACAAATTCACGTTTTAATCAACAGATTAGTTTAATTTATCCGCTGAGAAGGAAATTAGTTAGGGCGGTTTTAGGAAGACTAATGTCTTCTAAAGGCAATAAAGTAATTTATTATGTACGCGCCGCCGCCAAGCGAGAACATATGGCAACTTTTTAAGTATTAAAAAGATTGAATTTTATGATCTAAATAGTTACGATATAGCATTCAAACGCGGCGAACTGTAATTTTCGCGTAATTTTTAGGTTTAATTTCTACACTGTAACTAATATATTTGAAACATTTAAATCTATTTACGCTCTCTAACAGGTTTTCTAATACCGTTAACCTGTTTTTACTGTTAATCAAATATACTACTTCATTATTTTCCCCTGTGGCCCATTCTAATTTTGGAGGGTAAATATTGAGGTAGTATAACTATGGCCAATTACCTCTTTCAATTATACTTGTATAATAAACAGATCCATTCGTTTCTTACGCGTTATAGATAGCTATTGAAAGCTAGCTACTAGAAATGCGATATATAAATCTACCGCTAGGTTTAATCAAAATTAGCAATAACATACGGTATTAAAAACATTTAACGCTATGTAAACTTGAACTTCATTACCCTATAGGCAGCATAAAATTGTATTAAATCGAGCAATACCAGAACTTTGTAATTCATTTTGCTATTAATTACGGTAGCTATAGCCACTCGCAAGAACAAAAAAATACTAATCGTAAAACTAAAGAATTGGATCTTGTGAGAGATCAGACCCCATCTCCCAATAGGGTTTTGTATAATGTTAAAAACATCAAAAATCAAGCGTTCGTATTTATCCAAAGAAACTTTGATATATTTAACTTAATAGATATGCGTGAAAAATCCTCACTCGGAGCAAAATGCTGCTAAAATACATTCATAATTTATTCACTTTATTATATTGTACGTTACAGTATTGCCATAAAACCGTATTGACTGTTTCCCAACAGTTGGTACAGAATATGTATTTTTAATGCATCAGAGTGAGTTTTCAGGATTCCCCCAGACCTGGAAAACAAGTCAGGGAACTTGAAAATGTCGGGAATAGTGAGGGAAGAATGATTTATTTTGAAAAAGTCAGGGAAATGTAACGTATATTAATGTTGTCCCAATCCAATTATATAATTTTGTAAAAGTTCCAACAGTTTCCGAGGACATATTTTCAACATTTTCCTAGTGCCGATTTGCAAAAAACTTCCACGGTTTCCTAGTAAAAAATTTCCACATTTTCCGAAATTTGCAAAAACTTTCAACAGTTTCCGAGGACAGACTGCTAAATTTTCAACGTTTTCCTTGGACAGATTTGCAAAATTTTCAACCTTTTGTGAGTAAAAATTTGCAAAACTTACAACATTTTCTGAAGACAAATTTTCAAAATTATAAAATTTTGCAAAATCGGGGGTAACATTGCCTTATGTAAATTTTGACATTGTCTTGGTCGGGGAAATTTGTTTGAAAACCTGGAACAGTTAGGGAAATTGCATATGAAATTTCTGGGGGAACCCTGGTTTTATCGAAATACGTGTTAAATTATACCATATACAGATGTGGATGAAAATAATGTACAGTAAACATCGACCGTTCATATTTGTTGATCTTAAAACGACCAAAAAAAGTAGGCCTAAAGCTCAAGAGAAATTCATAACTGCCAAAACACCACAACAACATTATGTTTCCTCTAGGGATCGTTTATTTTTGAGCGTTTTAAAAATATTGACATTGGCTCGTATAGAACATCAGTCCATGTAGTGTAACAAAGCTGCATTTTACCCTGCTCTAATAGCAAACGTTCTTTCATTCAATTAATGAACAGCCGTGTCCACATTATTAATTAAGGCAGGCTACACGTAGGTCGCCATTACTTAATTAGATCGCCGAGGATGTAAAACGATTTCATGAGCAGCTCGTGAATATTTTACCTCCAAACAGATTAGTACGTGTCGCCAAATGTTAAATGAAAGGCGCCCACGCAATACGTTACGAAAGATTATTTTAATTGATGCCCATTACGTGACAGCGTGCAACTAGACGAATTGCGTGGCAATTTCTAGCACTCATTTACGGTTTAAAAACGGTACTGATGATGGCATTGTTTAGCTGCTCTGCACACGTATCATAAAGTTACTTCCTAGAACTAAATTTAGGCACGCGTGGATAGCGATGGAATTTAAGTAAAATTATGGCCACATAATTGACATATGAAACTTTTATACCAAATTTAATTAGCATAAATTAAGCGAATGAATCTCACCGATTTTAAAGTCAAATGTTATCGGCCAAAATGATTCCGAAACCAGCATTTGGTCTAAGAATAAAGGGAAGGTACATTTTTCACCATAACAACGACCAGAATTTGTTTTTGTTATTTGCGATTCGATCTATAACTTGTACTATTTTTTATCTCAGAAACATCACTAATTAATTTATGTTCTCATACATTTCTCTCAAAATATAAATATTATGATAGCAGCTTTTTCTTCTTCTCCAAATTGTATTCTGCATTTTCTGAATCCTGCACAATTGCAATAAGTCAAAATTTACATAAATCGTAGTGTTGTTGCATGATCGTACAAATAATTTGATTTATTCGGCATCATGAGTACAGTGTAACATAATACGTAGTTTCTAGAAAGGTTAATTATATTCAAGTTATTAGATTAATTTAAATTGCTGAGGCCAATAACCAAATTGTACACTCCATATATAGTGACTTTTGTAATTCTCAAAAGCAGTCTCGAAACTGTTAGCAAAATTTGCCATACAATTTTCAATTTAATCGATTTGACTGCGGTACTTTAAACTTGTCTCGTTTTAATGACGCTGAGTTGCTAGATCTTTATTCCATTTTCAAAAACAACAGCAGTAGAAATCCCAAAACAATACCGCTGCGTTTGATACCGCATTAACCACATTAATAATTCACAGCTTTTTGCGGATTTTTCGCTCATCTTAGTCCCCGAAGTCATTAATGGAAATCAAAATGAATCGCTTCTAATTGCAATTTGCAATTTTCAAAATGCTACGTATTGCGTGTTTGCCACTCACTCGTAAACGCAGATCTGCAAATCCACGCTGGTGCATTTATCCAAATCCTTTAAAACATGCGAGATTTTTAAGTGGCTCATGATTGAGTGTGGTGAATGCACGTACGAGCACTTCGTGAGATTTTTGACAACTCGATGAAATATCTGTGCTCCTGTTTTACCTTGTTTCTTACATTCCAAGTAGCTAAATGTATGTAGGCATCGCGATTGATGGATGTTGTCTCCTACGCAATTAGGAAAATTAGTCTGCATTTAGTTCATAAAGTATATCGAATCTCCGAGGTGAAACCTTTCAAATTCCCAAATTGTTTCAAACGAGCTGCGCATCTTGTACATATATATAAAAATCTCTTTTCAATTGCCATTTTCCTATTTCCTCAATGTGTTCCTTTTTTGTTTGTTTTGTAGTCTGCTTATGCCACAGAATTGTATTTACATCGCACATAATATAGTGTACATAATGATGCGAGTGAGCACTTTTAATTGTTTTGAAAAATGACTCGTGACTTTCTTTTGCTGTGATAATAAAATTGTGATTTTACGATTACTCGGCATTTTTATTTATGACCAAGGTCGATTCTCCAATCTGTCGATTACTGCAATCACCTTTGTCCATGAAAATATATATTTTTTTTATGAAAAGACAGTAATGTTTTAATTCTTACCATTGTCATAAAATCCAGAAATGACAACGCATGTGTGGCATAATCTGTTGTAGAGGTTTGTATTTTTTCTGTTTTACATTGCTCTACTTTAAGTTAGAATGTCACGTTTAAATTTGAAAAATGATTTCATGCACCTATAACACTTCCTACATTACTTGGGTAATAAATATCTTCATTTACAATAAATAGAAATGAATTTAACTGCAACAAACATTCTTTTCTGATTTAAAGAAGTCATATATTATAGTGGGACCAATCAATATCTTTTAAAAGTGCATTTAAAAAATGCTAAAATTCAACTGGATTGAATTTTCTTTCCTTGAAAAATAGAGAAACACCACTGAAAATACCGTGACAAATTACAACTAAGTTCAGAATTAATTTCTAGTGAGAACTTTCCCAATTATAATTAAAGCAATAATGGAATATTCAATTCAATTCTTTACCCTGAAGTCAGTATATAGTACCATTTGGCAGGAGGGGATCATTATACAAATTATGTCAGACTAAGCAGTCTGGTCATGATGGAACCCAACATAACGATTTGGTTAATTTTCCCGTAATTACCAGGACTTATAAGATGAGGATGGGATGGGAAGACGGTCATGGCAGACTTGATATAGGAACTATCTCAACATTCGCCTGGAGGAATTGTGGGAAATTATGAAAAACCACAATCGAGGATAACTGACCCGAGAATCGAACCTGGGTCTACCGAATGCAAGACGAGGATGCTAACCTCTAAGCCACCTTGCTGGGTGAACAGGAATAAATTTGAAATATAACGTTCGCATAGCACGCTTCCTTCGACCAATTCTTCGTTTGTAACGAATGTACAATTAGGAATGAATTGATCCATTTTATGCCAGACTCAAAGCTGCTACTGTTTGAGATATAATGACGTCACTGTTTCGAGTTCTATAAATATCATGGCCCCAACCTTCTACTAAAATGTGTCACTCATTTATCGTCTCTTTTTCTTTCCACGCGTATTTTTTCCTGGCTCCTGTTCATTTATGCTTCAGTTTCAATAAGACTATTTATCCAGATGCAATGCCTTGAACAGCCATCACTCCGTCAGCGCTTTCCTAAGCAGGTTTCTTGAGCCATTCGTCATACTAGCCCATCAACGTCTACCAGTTCTAAACGAGATCCTCCAACAGCTAACTATCCCAGTAAACTTCCTGCTGCTGACACAAAACAGACATCGAGTTTAAATACTTCCAAACAACCCGAGCGTTTACACAAACCGTGGCAAATGTCTCTTCTGACTTAAGATTGACAAAGGGTTCCGTGATTTGCGGAAACTCGATAAGGTCGCCTTCAAATCTGGCTCAGAATCCGAAATCTGATCTTGTTGATCAACGTAAAGCACGACGTGAGCCAATTTCTTTTTTATGGCCACGGCACTTTACAATTATGATGGAATGTTACCATTGATTTTTAAAACTCGGGATCTAACATCATAAATTTCTAAAAATTGGATTCGGGTTTGCTTATGATCAGCTCGTAACATGTCGAGACTACGTGTATTTGCCAAATGAGGAAGCACATTCTTCCGCGCAATTTCAGTTTTTTCGGAAAGGGCAATAAAAAGCACTTCTTTGACTGGCAACTGATATTCGGCAAGTGCGTTCAAGGTGAACGGGCAATTGTTACTGAATTGGCAGCAACAGCTCATCAGCGCATTTGATGAGCTTGCATATCAAAATGGCAAAGCCTACCGATTCATTCGCGATATTACATGCATGTATGTAGTGCCAAATTCGTAGAATATATAAAATTCTAGCCATTACCAAACAAAAGATCAGCATTTCTAAGTGGCGCTTTGACGCATTGCCTTAGAATGTACTTGACGTAACAAAGCTGCGGTTAAAAAGGCGTTTATTTGTCAAGCTGAATTTTTTGAAACAAAACGTTGTGTTTCGGGCCCAAAGGATGGCCTTCTACAGACTCTACACTGCCTCCGACATGCGCAGCAAAGGGCTTCAAATCCTGCCAAGCTCTTTCAGAAGACCGGGTGCCAAGTCTATCTAGTAACTGGTTAGAAAGGGAAGGAATAATAGGCGATAATAAAATGCCGCATACTCTCAGCGTTTCCATGACTATATAGAGTACAGCTTCTCGCTGAGCCTGGTGCGATTGCCCCTTCAGTTCCCACGGACTGCATTCCTGCATGAACAGGTTTGTATGTCGCAAGCAGGACATTATCGATTCTATGCCTTTATAGAAATTAAATTCTAAGTAGTGTTCCCTGACGGCATCTGGAAAAGCAATAAAATATGCGATTGGAATTTTGGGGATACAAAGAATTCCCTGAGTGGCGACTTTTTGGGTGTAGATCCCTTATGATCTGCACCGAGCTGCACGTGAAAGACCACTCGAGGGTGTAGTTTCCCATGTATTCAAAATTCCCGACAAGTTTGTGGAAATTAATGGTAAACTAAGCTGTACACCGCAAAACTTTTATCCGGAACACTTCAATGAAGTCTCCGAGGTCACGGTCAGTAAGATTCACATTTTTTTCAATCCATCTTGTTAATTAGCAATATTACCAATTGAAACTTATCAGTGATTAGCTAAATCTGAAGTACTCTGAATCAGCTCCATTAAGATGCTGGACAATCCTTAGTTTTTCCCGAAAAAATCAGTCCATCAACACATCTCCGTAATTAGTTCTCGGCAGATACTTTGGCGTGACAAGTTCGTTGACCTTGGAAATTTGGGGATATCAGAAAGACTTCCAGGCATAACTTTGCACCCGGACCAAGCTTGAAAGTGAGGCGAAGGTCGTTTTCCGATAGTTAAGATGCTATTTAACAAGGTTTCCAATGCCAATGTCATAAATATGCCATCGTGCATATGAAGTGGTGAAAGTGAATTTCCCGGGGCAATTTAGAGAAAAGAAATACAATTTACCAAAAAGCATAGTGATACATTAGTAACATCAGACTATTTTCATTTAAAGTATTATAAGATTATCACGTAGCACTTAAATTCCGAAGCTTAGCAACTGTGCACGTGTATTTAAGGCCAATAAACACAAGGTCTGTTGCACCAAAGAACCGATGATTCATGTGACAAGGAGTCACGGTGATTTAGGATGTACGTTTTTCCATTTCAAAAATTAGTCACGATGTACTGATATGTACTGATTGTAGTACATATAACTTTCAACACTTCATTGTTAATTGTCATTTCGGCCAACTGCTTGAACGAGACTGACTTTTCTAAAATTCACTTAGAAATACCTTAGACATAGGCAAACTAGATCAGAAAAGTGCTATCTGGATGTGCCCACGAGTTCTAATTATCGAGTCAAATGCTATATACGAGGCATTCCCGATTAAATAAATTCAACGACCTTTTAGATGAGCACGTTGCTCACATTCATAACATTCCGTTATTGGTACGTATAGTATAAAATGACGACATAACAAATAAAATAAACAAGCACAAGTTCAACGTAAGCAATGCAAATCAAACTAACCTGGTAAGGAGACGACCAAGTTGACCAATTCAGAGCCATCCTTAGCATAATGCTGCTGAAACGCGCTCCTGTAATAGCTTGGAAAGATCTGCAGTGGATTCAGAGACTTCCCAGTGCAGCGGTTGAGCAAATTGCCAAATGTGTCGGCCAATTCAGCATTCACCATATTCGCAAATTTCTTTACTGAATAATCTAAACGTCGCGGATGATGAAATCGAAACAAGGTAATTAGTATAAGTATTCTGGTTTCTTCCGCAGTTAAAATGCGACCGAGTAGTGCTAATACATACTTCCATCAGAATGAGGAACCCCCTCACGAAGAAGGAAATATCTGACTGCATCTGTCGAGCTTGTTTGAATTTTTCCAACAGGATCAACAACATTTCCTTTACTTTTGGACATCTACAATAAAAGCAAATGTTTTATAAAAATTCAAAATAAACGAACTTTACAAAATTATATAAAGCAATTATTTTTTCTCGTACTTTTAAATTTTAATAGCAGCTGAAATGTTCTATTTAAATCCCACTTAGTTGCGTACCTTTTCGTGATCTACCATCCAGTGAGAATGACAAAGTAGTTGTTTTGGTGGTTCAAGCCCTGCAGCCATTAAAAAAGCGGGCCAATATATACCATGAAACCTAAATATAATTTTTAAAATTATATTAACGGAAGATTATATTAAACTAGCGAATAACACATGTACCGTACAAAAGCTCATTACGAAAAATCATACTTTAGAATATCTTTTCCAATAACTTGGACATCTGGAGGCCAAAAAGTGATATTATTTGGATATCCAGACACAGTTAAATAGTTGACTAATGCATCCAACCATACATAAATCTTAAATGAAAAAAATAGATAATAATGCACCTGTCAAAATGAATGAGTAAAAACTAGCTAGAAACGATTAAAGAAAGAACTTAACAGTTTGTTCATCATCATCGGGAACAGAAATCCCCCACTGAAGCCGAGATTTGGGTCTCGATACAGACAAATCATACAAGCCTTCCTCAATCATGCGTTCTAAGATTATACCAAAATGCTTGGGTTTTACAACATCACCTGCAAAACGACAAAATGGTAAATGGTATGTACAGTTGTACATCGCATATCACCTCATTGCCCTTTCAGATCAAATTGACAGAAATAATGGTTACACCATATCATAATTAGAAAAAAAATGTCAAAGTCTGTGTAAACAGTACAACATTTTAATTTAAAGTTACTCTAGCCTAAAAACAAGCATTTTCATGAAATTAATAGGAAAAGCTAATTCTTGTTATGCATTCCAATGCTATTCATTTCAAATTTCATTGCTGAATTTACAAATTTTAAATGACTACTTCATAAAATCTTTCTTTGGAGTTCTCCAATTTTGCTAGTATAGTTTCTGTTAAAGACCTAAGTTGAATATGAAACGCCAATAAAATAAACATTCATTTACGAATTTCTAATACCGTAAAGCTCGTACCATTTCTTAACCAATGTAAAAGATCACTCTTATACTTGGATAACTGGAACATGTAATTTGATTCCTCTGCCCACTCCACTGTATGACCCGTTTCAATAGAAACCTATAAAGCAATCGATAATTGTTATAAACGTTGTTAGCTGGGAAAACTTAACAAACATTTAAATAATTTAAAACAACAAATACTTTGACCGTCTTGCCATCACCGTTAGGAACGTCCTTTAAATGAGATTCTGGAAGAAAGCACTCCTCCGACGTGCAATACCAACCTTCGTATTTACCTTGGTAAATGCAACCAGCCTTGACTAGTGCATGCTACACAATTTAAGAAGATTGGAAAGCGGAGAATAAAGAAGAGGATTCTGAAAATGTGCACAGTCATAAAGCCACTAAAGAACACTCACACTCTATTTTGGTCTTTAACAGCTAGAAGATATTTACCCAAAAATGATGAACTGCTAAGGTATGTCTATCTTCTGTCGTACGTATGAAATCAGTATGAGAAATATTGGCCAACTGGAACAACTCCTGAAATCATTAAATATAGAACATGTCGAAACGAATATCTGTTATTTTAAACTGCATAAGAATGGATCTTATACAGTTCTGTAGATATTGTGACTACGGTATGTCCGCAATGATCTGAATTAATTAATTTTCGATTTGTTCAAGTTTTTTAATTCTGTGAATTATTAAGCTTATATTACAATGTAAGTATTGAAAAAAATAAATAAAACTAACATTTTTGGGCCATCAGTCTAAATCAAATCCTATGAACTACTGAGAAAATGGAATTTGTCCAGGGTCGTTTGGATCACTGCGCATTATTCGGACTACCAGGATTTCAGATACTTGCGGGCGCATCGTATAATAACTTACTCGAAACTTTAATGAAATGTTATCACAAAAGGACCGCACTGATTCACCTTGGTTAGCAGCAGCCTGTTGAATCTAAAAAAGTAATAAAATTTGAAAAGATTAAAAACAGAATCAAAGTTTAGCATTTTTATTTCTATAACAGAATCGCATCGTCAACCAATCTGATTAAAGAAAAAATAAGTATGCCACGATTTGATCACTTCATAAATCTGGCTCAAATAACATCACAATGATTTCATTTATATTTCCTTCCACTGTTAATAGTTCTTAGAAATGCTCACGTAATTTATATTTTACCAACTTCCACAAACAACTAAAAAATACCTTCAAGCCATGTTCATCGGTTCCCGTAGCAAAAATACTCTTATTCACTCCCAACATGCGGTAGAAGCGATGTAATGCATCTGCCAAAACCGCTGAATGCAAGTGTCCCAAATGCGGTGCTATTAATGGAAAAACCATGCTATACTTGGTACGGCAGCAATTTACAGCTATAGAAAAGGCTATATGTGGGCATAATGTTACCTGCATTGACATAAAATATCGGAGTAGTGATGAAGAAAGATGATTTCGATGAAGAACTCGCCTGCCGCGCAACGATGTAACGATGCACGTTTGAATATTTCAATCTTCTGAAGAACATCACAAACATCGACTTGCAGCAAATAGCATTGACAGTCATCTTCCTGCAGAAAATGAAATAGCAAATGAAATATACCATACGATAATTAAACAACCATATTTAAAAAGGATATTCGAAGAATAAGCAAAATATAGAATTCGATCAAGTCGAACATCTTATTAATATTTATACCGTTCAAGAGATGAGATTATCACCAGTTACTAGTCCTACCTCTATATAGTAATACTACAGTAACATAACTAATAAATTTGTGAAAGCTTTCTGGTAAAATCTGACCTAATATGATACAATTTTTCAAGCACCATATCTACCACTACCTACAGTAGCTGCCATTGTGCCAAACATATCGACATAAATGACAGCTACGGAATTGGTTCCTGCTCAGACAATATGTACTACTGATATATATTCATTAACAGTATTAAAAGTTAGTTACCAGAGTTAACGACACCAGCAAACGTGAGGTTTACGAGACATCATCACGAGCATGTGTTGAAAATTAGTTGAATATTGACCTCATTCTCTTCTGACAACAACAAAGCGCTTTAGCGAAGCGCCGTTTTATAAGCTCGCAGCTTATAAGTTTGCCGCTCAATTCTAGGGGCGCTGGTGACATTCGGTTTCATTATGATTAAATGGCGGGTGTGAACTTTAGGAAATCCAAATGACAAATCTTGAATACCCTTAATATGGAAAACAAGTGCCTCGCAGAAATATTGTAAATAAATCTTCCCCCTACCCTATAAAACAAAATCAAAAATCACAATTATTTTCGAAAAGGTTCTTCAATACCATCTTCCTATCCCATCTCATCCTCCTCGTTAAAGTCCCAAATATTAGAAATATACCATGATTGAGATGGTTTTTTTTTGTTTTTTTTATTATTATTGAAGCTTTACTTTCTACAAAAAGTGGGAGAACGCCGCTACTGGATACGGGATCCATCATGACCAGTCTGCTTAGTCTTGACTTAATTTGCATAATGAAACCCCCTTTTCAAATGGTACTACGTACTGACTGTAGGGTAAAGAATTAAATTAAAATGAAATAAATAAAATATAACAATATGCAATATATTTTAACATCTGCATATTCAAATACACGGTTAAAGGCCATTGATAAATCACGCCCCTTCCCAATCTTGCCAGCCCATGATTTTCAGGAATATCCTCATCAAACTTCCATCTAAATCGATGTTTGAGCATAAAACTCCAACAGGAGAAGAGGAAATTTTAACTAAAGTATTTATTTTCGGCATCTTGTAGTTTGCGAATGAAAGTACTTGATTCTTATCATGAAATGCGTTAGTCGTTTCTGCTAAACACCTTTTTCCGAGTCAAATCGCACCATTGAAATAGGAAATCGGACAATTTACTTGCAATTATAAGATACAGGGTATACTCAAGTACGTGTATTTTTTGGATTCAAAAAATCTATACAAATTTTACACGCACACCAAAACTGCCTACTGTATAAATCACGTTCTTGCCAAACATATGTCTATTTTCACTCAGAATTAATACAAGTACATTCATACATCGAAATTCCATCATAGTCTCATACTGTACTGTATATGTTGCTTTTCTACTACAGTAGCTGTTGGTACGCATACAATACTTGTACAATTAGAAATAATCAGAAGCATTTCAATACTTCGTTAAGGGCCATACAAAGTTAACGAGAAAAGACTGGAGTCATTCACTTCAATTGCAATTACTCGTCTATTCAAAACTCGTAGATGGGACGTTGATCTAGACTAATAATTTTTTGATATGAAATCGAACGAGTTCAGGATTTAATCTCGTATAGCACAACCTACAGTACATGCCCCTCCTTTTACAGTACTTTCAATTTTCCTTTTATTTTTATTATTATGATTACGATTTTTACTATTATTAAGGGATGGGAAAGGAAAACGGTCCTGGCCGATTTAATATAGGAAGTACAAAAAAAAATTAAGATAACAGAGATATTTTTCTCTTGACAACGGATGCTGACTCCAACTTTTTGTTACATGAAATATGGCTTGATTTGCGCCATCAAGACCTTCACTGATAATGGAATCAGAACACATACCCCTTAGTAAGTCGCCTTATACATGTAGGCTACTGTATTTAAAACGTGCTCAAGCTTATAGAAGACCTTCGTTGATGCAAATCATGCTCCCGTACCAAGGATTTACCAGAGGTTATACGTTGCTCAGTAATTAAAAACCTATCGTTTTTTTGGCAAGCTTTCCATCTAGAAACTTGATCGAGGAAATGTCATTCTTTTACATCAGTGTTAAGGGTTATAATACAGTATGATATCAAATATCAAACATGTTTTCGCAGCTGTAGAAAACATGTTGAGATTAAATCTACGCCTGGCCGACTTCCATAAATCATCTATTGCTAGATATTTTTGTTTAAAAAAATAAGGTTAAACTTGTGTAGAACGCGATGAGAGATCAAATGCTCCTCAGACTACGATAAATATACGCGAAATTTATGCGCATATGCAAATCGGTAAAGATCCACACATTGAATCAACTGCTGAAACTTTGGGCTCAAAATCACAGCTAGGGCAGAGAATATGTTAGAAATCTCTGTTCAATACGTACTATCATTGAGTATGGTAAAACTATGAAAAAAATGTGATCCCGACTTGATCACAAATATTAATTGGAAATATTTTTTGGTATGGAGTTCCTAAAAATAGATATAAACTAAGGACTTCTTCCTGTGAGACAAAGTATTTTGTTTTTAAAAAAAACTCTTGACATGAACACATTGAAACATGTTATCATCCATGCCTTACAAGAAAAAAATGGTACGAAGAATGAGTAAACATTAATGGAAAGCAATTTTTAACTTGGTATGTTTAAATTACTCGATATTTTCTCTTTAAACGTGCAAGATTTTAAAAAATACAAAATCTTTTAATTTTTTTAAAACAGAGTTTAAAAATCTTACAATTACTCAATATTTTATATATATTAACTTTAAATTACTCCATATTTCCTCTCTAAACATGCAAGATTCTCCATAAAACAGAGTTTAAAAATCTGAGAGTAAAAAGCCACTCAATACAAAATTTCTCGATGAAATTCAACAAACAGCCTATCAATCATAGAGAGCAACATTTGCCTCACCCTATAGAATAGAATACGTATTCGAAATAAAATCAACCTCATTACAGCTGGACATAATTACAATTATAGAGCAATTTTCTAAATCAGCTTTATTAAATTTCTGCTGAGTTCGAGAATTGAGGGCTTTTGAAAAATCATGAAATTCTAATTGGTACAATTAATGCCTATACAGATTGTTCGATCGTTCGATTCAAAATCTATCACTGAATACCGATACTTCCTCACCATCAACCGACCATTGAAACGTAGGGGGCCTGTTATTGAACTTTTATTATAATTAATCTCTCTTATTCGTTTCTAATCTAAGAATTTTAAGGCTCAATTACATACAATGCGTGCGCAGATTAGATTAATACGTACAGAGGATCGAACTAGTTTCATTCTCGGCCGCATGGAACTAGTTGCGACGAGATCTTTCTAAAAACTACATTTTCAAGTAATACAAATTCATTAATCTTCGTCGACTAAGGATTTCAAGTGCAAATTTCATCCGATAAGCATAGTAACGATCGCCGAAACTGCGTGCTTTTATATGAAAACGATTAATTAACTGAATAATTCGTTATCATATCGCCGGGTAAATGTCAAACGTTCTCAGGGTCTACATTTGGACTGAAGGTTCTCCTTAAAAAAAAAAGCTGTGAAGGCTTCATCGCCTTGCGAAGAAGCTTAATGGCTTCATTTCCGCTCGTGGTATAATTTCCAAATTGATTTCTTATAAGATGCTATTTATCCGTTCGGTGAAAATCAATGGCGCGTGGTTTTCCTCATGTAAATCGCTGTCTTCTGCATGAATTGAGTCGAGTTTCTTCTCTTCCGCATCGTATACGCTCGTTTCCAGATAATTCAAACTCGTAAATAAAACAACTTCGTCGCCGGATCGTGTACGCTAATTACCCAAAAGCTTTTACATGTAGAAATTTAGCCGAAATGCACTAAATATGCGAGCTATGGCTTCGGGCCATCGGAATTAACTTAGCCCAGGTAGCATTTCTGGTGCAGATGACGTCCCGACTTTGTGCCAATAACGTCCAAAATTTCGGCCATATTACGTCCTTTGCACCAATATCAGCACCTACATTTAGGTGGATAATGTCACGGCGTAATACGTCCTTTGGGCGGTCCCAAAGACGTCCTTTTTGCACCGGAAAAGACGTCATTTTCCTACACAAAAGGACGTCTTTTCCACGATTTAAAAGGACGTCATTTCAGGAATGGAATGGACGTCCTTTTGGTACCTTAAAGGACGTCATTTCCAGTCTTTTTCCACAACGAGAAAGACGTCCTTTTTGTACATGAAAAGACGTCATTTTGTTACACAAAAGGACGTCTTTTTTAGACTTTAAAATGACGTCTTTTCATGAACGGAAAAGACGACCTTTTGGTACCTAAAAGGACGTCTTTTCCAGTCCTTTTCCAGAACGAAAAAGACGTCCTTTTTGTAACTGAAAAGACGTC
>JAQGAO010001160.1:0-26276 GCA_034697705.1 Ommatoiulus sabulosus
GTGCTAATTGAAAACGCATTTGCACTTGTTAGCCCGCTGGGTGGCGCCAGTGGTCGGTAAGTAAATTTCTTAATTTAAAAGTCTCAATGTGCTCCTACCATAGAGGGCCAATACTTAATTGTACTGTAAGCTCCACATGATCTTCACCGATTTTCTCCAAACTTTTGCATTTTATGTCAATTTGCATTGTACATGTATACAGTACATTATGAAACGTATCTAAAAGGTTTTTTTTTTTATTTCTGCATATTTTAAGGTGTAACAGAAATGTCATTTTTTTTTCAAAAGATAAGTTTGAAAAAACGCATATACAGTATATAAAAAGCTGTTTTAATAGTTTTGAGATATGGTCTTACATTCCTGGATTCAGTATCAGTAACCGCGTGGATGTCGATCAGTTTAGTGCCGGTTTTTCAATTTATGATTAGTTTGCAATTAGTTCTTTTAATAAAGGATTTTCATCATGCAAATACACTGTAAGTCGAGCATCGTCATTTTGAATTTTTCCATGATTTATTTTTAAATGATGGGAAGAACTAAAAATTGAACAAAACTATCAGACCCGTCATGGGTGGAAAATCGTTGTATACAACATGAAGAAAACTGGACATGTATGGACATATTGTACGTACAGTACATTTATTAAATTGTAACTAGTGGTGTTAATGATAGGTTAAATTCATCTATGCAATGTTTATTTTCGTGACATAACTGCACGCATACATAACTTTGAAAAAAGGGAGTCTTTTCACCTCATCAAATCTTTAATGAATATTACAGGCGTTGAGAACGAATTTATTTCTAAACGAAAAAATAAAAATCTTGCAAGCCCTCACCATTCAGATATAGTGTTTGGGCCCGGGGCCCCGGCCGTTGAAAAGTAACTTCCATAATAATGTTCAGTGAGAACTTTTGAGAACAGTTGTGAAGAAAAATCACATTTGGCCTATATAATGTTGACAAATACTGTATACTCACTACGATACCAAACACTAATGTTGGGGACTTAACGAACAGTATGAACTCTTTGCCTGCAAATGTTTTTTTTTTTAATTTTGCTTAAATGACGATGTTTATTCTGGTCCATGGGTTTCTATTAAATGGCGTACAATATACTGAATGTACTGGCAAAAATTACAAATCCTTTGAGTAAATTGGATTGAAAATTGTTTTTAAAAGTATTTTTGATCAGTCTTTTTTGAAGGCCAACTCGCTAGTATGTATGAAATTTGGCCATGTCTTCAGCTCACGTGTACTTGTACAGTTAATTACAGATGTACTAATGAATTGGGATCCGGCAAGTCAAACCTACTGTATCTCTGTGATTCAGTTTATTAATTTACCTTTGTAAATTAAAGCTTCAGGCTGTTCGGTAATTGGTATCGAAAAGAAAATGGGTCATGCTGTTTCCAAAAAACGCGGGTGTTTACATGTCAAGTAAAATTTAAAATCTAGGCCATTGTGAAACAAGTTAAAAAAGCATATACCGGTATGTTCGTGCTCACTTACATGAAACTCTTAAAAATGTGGTTCGACCTTTTCACTGGGGGCAGGTTCCCCTGCCCCCGCGTGGGCGCTCTATGGCCAGTCATCACCAATCAACCAACCAACTTTACAATAGACGCGTGTTGACTAAGAAGTATATGTACATGTAGGCCAATAGATTTAATTTCATTCCTGTTGAAATGTACAACATCCTGAAGATTCACTGTAAAGTCATTCGTAATGAGCAATAGCCGTAATGCGGTGAGATAAAAATAAATTTTTCAATTTTGTGAAAGCAAGTAGGGGAGCATTCTGACAGATGAGTCGCAAACCTCTGGAGGAATTCTAGGGTTCGGCGTTACTAACTTTAGATTCCTCGCAAACTGTTAGAAAACTTTTCCCGAGTGATATAAACGTAGTGTCGACACTGCCATAAACAATGTTGCTTACATTTTCTACAGACTAATGCATCGCGTAGTATTTAGTCTAAACTCTTGGCCAAACGAAAAACCTATACATCTCGACCCCACGAGTTTAACAATATACTGTATAAAATTAAAACCTCGTACTAAATTTTTTAAAATTTCACGATACTGTACAGCCTAGATGCATTTCCCTCGGTAACTTGAACGTTATGAGTTTTAAAATGGTCTAGAATCAAAGTTTCCGAGATATAAATTGTAAAATGATTGAAGCTACTTTAATGTGATTCTCTATAGTAGTGACTAAATTCTAGCCTTAATATACTGTAAACATCACACCAAATCTACGCTGCATTGATTTGCATTCATCAGGATTCGTCAAAATTATAGTCATTAATTTGAATTTTTATCTCGCTTTATAACCATTAAAATATATTTATCTTACACTTATACTTGACAACGATTTCGTGTTGTTTGTTTGTTACCTTTTATAGCTTAAAGTTATCCGTTTGTTTCACTAATTTTACAATTTATACCTCGACAACGTCTTGCTTTAGGATTTTAAAAATCAAAACGCAACGATTAAAGAGGGAAGTCCACCTAAGCTGTACGTGAAAGTTTAAAACTCGAGTACAGCGTGAGGTATTTATTTTATAAATAGCGTATAGCATCTTCCCTTATATGCGGTACTTGTATATAACGTATGTCCGTAAAAAAAAGTATTGAAGGTGAACTAGGCCAAAAACAAAAAAAATATGATCATCAAAGCTTTTGAAATTATGTATCACGAAAACGTTCGGTCTTACCTTAGAAATGTTTGTCATAAGAATGAAATATAAGCAGATCCCTCCGTATCCAAAACGCTACAATTCTCCGGTATAACTCGATGCAGCGGGTATTTCACCGCTTGCTTATCTTTCCTACACTCCCACCCTTTTTGTGTACAAAACGTAGTCCCAGTTTTAGTGAGTCAGTCGACAGACGGATTTCATTCGCCTAACTTAGAAATCTTATAGCCTCCGAACGTCTCTCTATTCTTGTACACATAGTCAGTTAACGTTGCATAGACGTGTGGGCTCACTAACTCCTACGGAGAAGAATAACTTCAGCCTTAGCCAATTACCAACGGGAGTGAAAAATAATGGCAACCTTCATTCAAACGCAATAAATTCCACGGCTTTAACTTAATTGTTTGTTGTAAGTCTATATTAGGTTATCCCGAAACGTTTGACCGGTAGACCTCGCGTCTGCGTACTTGGACGCATTCAATTGAGCATCTATCATTTCAATTAAGGTCGCCTATCTTGTTTTTATCTTTTATCTTGTCGCTTGATATTTACTATTACTGACTGACATTTCTCGTTTGGAGTTTGGACCGATGGAACCTATAAGTACGGGGAGATGGCTTAGAAAATGTGTACCCCAAAGACCTCGAGAACAAAACGCAAATATTCTTCCGAATCCTCCACTGTTTATCAAACTTTTTCGGATAAGAACGATGCCTGAGAATAATTTGGACAATAACGACAGTGACATGTAATTTTAGTTGTATACTTTTATGGTTTTCGACTCTTGAAATTAAAAATACCACAAATATTCCCTTGCGTGTTGCTTTCTTAGACTTGTTCAACATTATATTCTTCGTTCTTTTCGTTAAACTTGTCCGGGAAAATAAAACTAAACTTCAAAGTGTTTCTGTTTGAATTTTAAAATTAAGATTGTCTATATACAAATAGTACTTTTGCATTATGGTATAAAAGCTATAGTACACGTATAACGTTACATTTTTACAACTCGAAATATCGCACTCCTGCTTTAAAAGGCATCAGATGTCACTGCGGCGATATACACCTGGTGGTGACACCTGATGAAGACGTACAGTATATGTTGCGCCGAAAAGTTGCGTTTTGTGAATAAAGTTTTTATACGGCGTTTAATTGTTAGTTCAAATTCAGCCACTTGATGATATATATAATAGAATATAAAGGTTTAAGACACTATTAAGTTAAGCGACATAAACTCAATATTCAGTAGAAATTACATTTCTGAGGTTCAATTCAATTCAACTCAGTACCCTACAATTAACAAACAAATGCCATATGGTAAGAGGGTCTCACCCATTTTCAGGTTAACATATACAGGGTGTTCCGAAAGTCAGATGCCAAATTGTCAGGGATTGTAGGGATTGTAGCTGGTGGTATGTGGAGTATAAATGCCCGGAGAACGTGTTGGCAAATGTCTCTACTTAATACAAAAAACGGTGCGTGTCGGTTAACCTCTCCCCCTCATGCTTTGCATTGCACAGAGGTGATGCAGGAAAGCCAAATGAAAATATCGAGGGGCAGCCATGTTTTTTGGCCATTTCTACTCCACATAGCACCGGCTACAACCCCTGCCAATTTGGCAGCTGACTTTCAGTACATGCACCCTAGGTTGAATCGAAAGTCAGCCCCTTTATATCTTCATTTGGCTCCCTGCATTAATTCGGTGCAATGCAAATCATGGGGCGGGGGAGGTATAACCGAATAGCACCTTTTTGTGTGTTAAGGAGACATTTGCCAACACATGTTCTTTGGACATTTATACTCCACATAGGCTACCACCGTCTACAAACCCTGTCAATTTGGTAGCTGACTTTCTGTACACCCTATATAGGCCTACTGCATGCAGTAGTTTCGGCTCAATGACAGTAGTGTCACTTTATTTTACCATGCATTATATGTATGCATTAAAGTTTTCTTTAACTTAAATTAAAAATTGATGAGTTGGGTCACTTTCGAAGCGGGGGTGCGATATAGTGTAGTAAAGGCGTTTATTGTAAGTTAACTCTTCGAATGTATGCATATAGCCAGCTTTAAAAAAATGCTTTTACGTCAGTATCATGTGGAATTTTTTCGTTGTAAATGTTCATTAGTATACGTGCAAAAGTTAAGCTACTCTATGGGCAGAGTATTTTATCATTCAGTAAATTGAATCCTGTTCTAGCTATTTGGTAATAATTATGCAATTGCAGCTTGAATGGCCATGCTGTCTTTTTGAAATAAGTTCCGCGGTACTGCGGACAAATTTGATACTTTGCGGCAATGGAATCTTCGCTATACTGTCACATAATACTTTTAAAACAATTAGAGCACAAGACGATCCAATTTTGCTCGCTTCGATGGGATTGCTTTCCACTCGTAATCATCATTTTTTGTGGTCAGATTCAGTAGGTTCGGTTTATTTTCTCCTTCTTGGTGGCCACATTTAATTAATTTAATTGGCATTGTGTCCATCCGTGTTAGTGTCCACCGTCCTTCTGCTTTGTATTTCAAGTCTTGAGCATACAGGTTGCTGCGAGCGGATCATGAATTTTCATTTCCATTAAGCCCAATTAAGGTTGACACTAACATTGTCAAGCACTCGATGTCGGTTTATGGTGGACTATATAAAGGGTATTAACAACAAGAACCACGAAAACTAACAAATTCCGGGGTAGTGATTCGACCAGAGGCAGTCTTTTGTTGGATTCTTTGAGCACTGTCTATATTCACTGTACGGATCAAGCCTAGCATTTTTGTAAGCTTATTTCAATGATTTTTTCTTCATCTTCGATAGTTTGCATGTTATAGACGTTGTTCCGTATGCTTTAAATGGGAACGTTAAGTCGTTCTTTCAGTTCTGTTTATATTTCCTTATAAAAAACTTATAAAATTTGACAAATTTCGCAAAAAAAAAAACATTTCTTCGATTAGACATATTCAAGACTTAATTCTATGCCGATGGAAATCGTCGGGTGCAGTTTGTGGAGCACTTTGAGGACGTGTGTGCTGATGACATGTTTTGGACTGGTTCTTACCGTACAGGTAGCGTGTTTCTTTGCATTAAAATATTTTTTGCATTCTAGGACGAAACTAATATTCCTTAACCATATAGCTAAAATAAATGCATGGTTGAGGAATATTGAAGTCTCGTCCTTTATTCTTAATTTCCAACTATACTAGAAGAATGGAAAAAAATTGGTTTTTAACTTGTTTAGTTCAGGCAGTTAAAATTAAGCTTATTTATAGTTAGTTATTGCATGATTGTGCCGCCAGCACTGATGCCTAAATTACAGCCCCTTTTACTTTGAAGTAAAGGGAATTGTTTTTTTGAATTATCCGTGTGTCTCCACGGAGGATAAGAATGTACACCCTTCATGGTATACATTCCATTGTATGTCCAGAATTTTTTTCTGTTGGTAAAATCATTCAAATCAGATTGCTAAATATCAATTTTGTATGCGTGTTGAAGGTTTTCCTGGTGTACAGCACTTATCAAGATGATCTTTTGTCCCATTTATTCCTCCCGAAATGTAGGATGATCAGTTAGGTTCTATGGCGTCTAACAGGCCCATGGTCTTGAACGGAGCATCCTTAACCGAGATCCAGTGCGCCCTACGTTTGTTGAGTGTTCTAAAAAACGTGTGCGGAGTGACCAGATTTGGACCCCATCTCGTAGCGAAACGCCAAGCTGAACCCGATGAACCCGCCACTGAAATATTGGAAGGCTGCTTGGCCCCTCTTCAGATTTTGATCCGAGTTTGTTCCCTGCAATCTCCGGCTCCAATAACTGGTGTTTTCAACCAGGAAGGGAAACGTTACATGGCCTCTGAATTTGTGCCAGCGAGAGGCAGACGTCGGCAGCAGTACGGCGCGGATCAGAGCAGCGAGAACCCCGCTGCCGTATTTTACCCATCCAGAGGTCGAAGGTCGGATAGCTCTTCCGGCCAACAACATGAAAGGGAAAGGAAGGGAGATTCGGATGTGTCCAACCTTTATCTCAATGGTTTCTTGGGAGCGAGGGGGTAGGCTTTTTCATTGGATCGGTGCTCTAGACTGTCATGTAACTTAAGTTATCATCATTGTAAATAATTGCAATGTAGCGTATATTTGAAAGTAAATTTACAAAAGTTATTTTTGCGTAGTTTTATGCCGCCGAAAACTATATGGATGATCAAAAAGTTGGCAGAACATTTTCGTGTTTCTACGGCCTTATTCACGGGCTTATAGAAAACTCACCAGTGACTCTGCGACCGTGGGATATGCAACGCTAAACAGAAGTCGGGAAAGGTGTGACACTGTAATGCCATTTTTTTTTGTAAGAATGGTTGGCGGCAAATCGCGTGCACATCATACTTAAATTTAATGGTCATTACAATACTGTAATGGTTAATTACAAACGTCGCTGGTTAATTTACTGTATTCGCACGTGAAAATAATGCCATCTTTTGAATTACGTACTCTGTATTGACCATTGGTCGAGGAGAGAATATTTTTGTCTCGGTGAACACTGGCAACGTGATATTTCTGACATACAGTTACACGTACTGTACCTATAGGACCTAGGTAAAGTTATCATTAGAAAAGAACTTGAGATAGATTTTGAGTTCTTAATTTACTAAATTGTTTTGAATTGTTTTACAATCATCATTGGAATCTTAAAAGTAAGAGGTTTTATTTAGTATAGCCGCCACTGCCTGCTTCACGATCAAAATATGGTTGTGCAATGCATACAGTGCTGTCTAAATGAATGCTAATTAAAGCGGCTAATACTTCCTTTCTCGTTGCATGTCTAAGGTGTCTTTTTGCCAGTCTCAATTGTTTGGCAGATCACATTAGGTGAATAAATATTTCATTTCCGGATAAAGTCTGTACAAAATTAACCAAATATGAATATAATGTTAAGCACAATTGAATCGAATAAGGGATATTCCAACAAACCCATGCAATCTTGTTGTAAACGTTATCATGTGTGCCTACAAACATACGTCGAGTCTTTCTGATTAATATAATTATTATTAATTTGTCTTGTTTGATTAAAATCTGAAAACTGGTTGAACGATTTCAAGAAAGTTTCTTACCTTTCCGCTCTAGAATCGCCGATTATTCAGGAAGATTTAATTACAGCTTACCAATATTTGCATCATACACGTGCTATAAAACTAGCTTTTCACTACTGTTTAAAAATGAGGATAACAAATAAAGTATATATAGTATATTTCATGTTACTTTCGTAGCTTATAGATACAGCCAAATGAGCTTAAGGGTGTTTTATACTTTTTTTTAAGAAAGTGTCCGTTGCCGTTTGAAATTTCTCGAGAATAGTTTACTAGTAAGCAGAAAATTAAATATTTTCAACAACAAAAAATTGTTTTCATGCAGATAACGAAGGTAAATAAAGTATATATGAAAATATGAATTTCAGATTCATAAGTTTACCACGCATTACATCACCGGAATTTTACTGGAATGATAAAAACGCCATCAAGGGATAAATACATGTACACGCAACTGTGAGAATAACATTTGTATTGAAAATATTTCATATTGCTTAAAACTATGCACAATTAGCTGATATTCACGTCACGACAAAAATACTTATTTGAAGACAAAAAACGGGGAAATGGAAATAAGTTATTTATTGTGAATGAAACTTTTCCCATGCAAGCCAACAGCATTTCAACGATTAGCAATGAATAGTATACCGGATGTCAATATTTGTATACCAAGCAAAAATTCGATTCACCTTGGTCGTATTTTACCCGCATGTTTTCAGATCAATTCAGTTTTTATTTATGCGTACATGAAAGTGATTGAGAACCATTGAGTCCGCTTAACGTAAACTGCTCTTCAGAGCTGGTATTGTTCATAAAATGACGGCTGTAATCGCATGCGTTTTGTCCAAGGAGGTCGTTTTTCTGCCATAAAAACTCTAGGTGAGCGTTTGCCTCCCCAAGGGTGAAATTCTCCTTGTTTTACTTCAGATAAACTCGATCTTTTCCCTCCCCATGAATTGAACTGCCGTTTTTTCTTCTGAATCCGACTTTGACGTTTTCCGCCCCAGGAATCGAACTGTCTTTTTTTCTCGTACAAAGTGCCCGGTGTCATCAGAACTGAGTCTTTGTCAGACAACATCAAAACTGGGATTCTTTTGCGCTCGTGGCCTTGTTCTAAATCAACAAATGTGACTGAATCTTCTACTTCCTGTCGTCCTTTATCTTCTGCTAAGTGTGAAGGGGCTCCTTCCTGTTCTGCACTGTCCACCAATT
The DNA here is from genome assembly GCA_034697705.1 of Ommatoiulus sabulosus. Taxonomy (NCBI): domain Eukaryota; kingdom Metazoa; phylum Arthropoda; class Diplopoda; order Julida; family Julidae; genus Ommatoiulus; species Ommatoiulus sabulosus. The sequence goes on from JAQGAO010001160.1 coordinate 8,977, forward strand.
TCAGTGATAGATGCATCGGGAAATTAACATTCAATAATCCCCAAAGTAGGCTAGTCAATAAAGCGAGCTGCATGTCTGCATAATAAGAAATAAAATTATGGTTATACTTTTCTTCGTTACACCTACTATAGTTTGAACTAGTCATTTAAAAACGTAGAAAGCTGTTTATATAGCTCCGCATAGTAATAAGTAATGTAAAATTTGCGAAGGATCATATTCATATCAAGGATATGCTTAAATAAGATACCAACATGACCGCGTCATACGGAAATGTAAATTCACAATTACTTAGATTCGTTTTACCAATGCAATTGCACATTAAAATCAGTTTAATAACACTTCTTTTGTCAGAATCAGAAATTCTTTTTATAGTATTGCTTGGTATGTACATGTAGGCTACCTCTTGCGAGTTAAAGGTAAGATATCGGAGCGGTGTATTTTCGCGGTAATTCTGTTACTGTAGTATGGGGCTTGCGGCATCACTAGTTTTAGCTCTATTTGCCCTTCTGCAAATAAATTACAATGGCTTTTTGGTTTTCTCTACATGTATATGGCAAACTCTATATAAAAAAAACTCAATACTTCTCATTCCTTAACACCGGTGTATGTGCGAGTTTGTGCGAAAAAATAAACTAAACAAAGTTACATATGCCTTTGCATAATACGAGTATAATACTGTAAAAAATTTCTATTAATTTAAATTAAGACTCACTGGTAAATATAAACTGTCCATGGCGGTCAAACATTTTAAATAAAAGCTCGAGGTGCATGAAATGTTCTATTCCTTATTAAAAATTGTAATATATTAATACGTATATTTAATATTAAAATATTGAATACTTATAATAAATTGCAATCCCTGTTAAACTTTAGTTTTAACGAATTTCATTTCGCAGAGAAATAAGAATGAACTTTACGAACTCGTTGTTTCGTGTTATGTTTCATTGTAGATTTAAAATTGATCGGAAATGTAAAATCACAATTACATGTACCGAGATTACCGAGACTAAAACAATCAAGCAAATCACTTCACAATTTATGCCAGTTCTTCCGAGTGTTCTTCTTATAGAATTGAAATAAAAGCTAGTACACTAACTGCTTAGAAATTGCGGTGTCACTCGAAATAAACTAACTTGAATCCTATTTAATTAGCACATTTAATGCATATACAATGTAAAACACAGACAATGTTATTCATGCGTAAAATCTACACGTATATTATAACGAAAACGTAGAAGACGGTACATACCATAGGTGAGTGTGCGGACAGACGTGACCGTATAACATGAATGATATTATTCGTACGGTGCCCTAGTGGTTTTATACATGAAAACCCTCCATCATCATTTGCCTGCTTGTTTGCTAAAACCCAGTGACGTAGTAGCAGACCAGGAGCATATCAATTTCATTAAATGCCACATTGGATGAATTCATAACTCGTCAAATTGTGACGCTGATGCGAACAAGCCCATTCTCAAGAGAGCTCTTAAATAAGAAGATATTTGTATATATATGACTATGGGACCCGGTAGAAGTCGACCTATATGACGTGAATACTGTACATGCCAGGATGTGCACTTTCTATACATGTCAGTCCATGTTTGATGCTTTATAAGCAATATATTTGACTTTATAAGCATGGTGGGCGTATAAGATTGACTGTATACTTTTGAAATTGACTATATACCCGTATTTCGAATGGATACATTGGGGCATTTACAAAGCGTAATGCCCCTAAAACATTTACTAATATATGAACTTGAAAAACACGTGAAATTAACGAAGAGACTTAATAATGTAAAGTTCCGAGTTGGTGGTGAAAAGATATGTTATGAACTGATAGAAATTTAGGAATTTCTGATTACATATGTATGTGTTGTAAACTGACGGGCTCAGTGGCTTAACGTTGCATTAAAAATGGAATTCACACCGCATAATGGTGCCGGAAATTGCGCATCGTAGAGTGAAATGTGAATATGTTTAAGTTTAAACCCCACCAGCATTCCTCGCATACTGTACATTTGCATGTACTATATTTGCATAGACCAAATACGAGCATTAAGCTATTTCTCTAACTAATCCCTAGAGAAACCATTTGTAGCACGGTCCACGACCAACTATTTGAATAGCCGTTAAAAATGCATTTAGCAGGTTTTTGTCACTCCCGTTTACCTGTTGAGGACCAAAACGTTGCGCAAATGGAAAAGTGGTTTCAGTTTTCGGCATAGGTCATTACATTTGCATGGCTATTTAGGGCGTAACTGTCAATTTTTTTTTTTTTTTTCTGAATACTAACACGTTTTTTGCCAGCCGCTGACACTGTTACAGTGTTGGAGTGTCGAGTCATGACAGTCATTGACATCACGTTTACTTCAAGTAAATTGATTTTAAGCTCGTTATTCAAGTGCATAGATCAGTATTTATAACCGTCGAAACAAGATATTTTCAGGACTCTTCTAAACAAACTCAATACTGTAATGAGGGTTTTCACTTACGTATATTTGAATATCTGGAAAGATCGATTGCAATATTGTAAGTTGGAAGTCATAATTCTGGGGGAACAAACTACGTTATAGGCGTTTGCAACATGTCTTTCTATATCAGGAATCATCCTTAATTGTTATTTTCATGCGGGATATTGCAACACCTTCAGAGTGTTTAGTAATGTAAATTTCGAGATTGAAATTAATTTTAAAATAGCAATTTCAATCCTTATCGTTGACGCAATGAAAATGTTTGCATCCTTTTTTCCGTTTCAAACTTTTGAAGGAAAGCCATTGAAATACGAAGCCACGTGTACAGTGTACTATGCCCATGCATGGTCGATGATACTAATTATTGTATTTTAACTTCAGACACACTTATTACAGGCGGCCAGCGACCTAAATGCACATTTATTTAAAGATAGAAAGTGGTAAAGGTTGATCCTTGGATATGTTGTCTTTGTTAATGCAAATTTGGATATTAATAGTAAGTAACATTAGATAAGAGTTAAAGCAAAGAATGTTACTTACAGTATAAATTAATTTTCTTTAAAGAAACCGTTATAATTCGCAAACTGAAGCTCTTTCCCATGTAATAAATTAAGATGATAACATGTGATATTTAATTGTTCGTGCGCCTACGAATCAAACTCGATGTTTATAGGCAGCTTGGATACATGTACTGTCCCATTTTTAAAGAGAAAATATGTTAACATTGCCCCCTCTTAAACAAATACTTTATCATTGCCCCCTCTTAAACAAATACTTTATCATTGTCCGCCTTAATTATATAGCAAATATTTCATCAGTTCCCCTCCTCTCCCAGCCATTAAATCAGTCAAAAATAATACATTGGAAGTTAAATTTTAATTAAAAGCTACCTTTCGGGGTATAAATTTGAATTCGTTGTTCCCTAGCAGCCTAGCTTGCGCCACCTTGCCTTCCAGCACCTCCTTCCAGTTTCCCGTTGCCTCCAAAGGGAGAATATTGTCCACTTTGGGAATCACTGTTGTACAGGCTGTCAATCTTCTTTATTGTCTTCTTCACGTTGATCCGTTCTGAATTTACCTACGATCGTAGCTAAAGTTTTTTTTGGTTGCTTTTAAAATAACATTCCTTTATTTCGTTGATGCTCAGTCATTTATTTATTTTTTCTATACAGTGGACTTAAAAAAGGACGCACATAAAAATTGTAAAAGTGCATCATTTATAATGCAGGCATACATTTAAGTACGATGTATAAGCTTTTCATAAGGAGATCACCATCGTGCCTACTTTCTGCTTTTTATACAAAAATGTCCCCTTCTGCATTGAATATTTCAGTACGGCTAATGGACAACAGATCACTCATTCAACTTTATAACAAAAACCCTTCTGTTCATGCATCGACTTTATTATGACGTTTGACTTTTATGAATTGAGCTACAGCTCTTGAGGTACACTTTTCCTATGATGCTTTCTTTGTTGCATCCTGCATAGCTGTGAACATCAGAAGGATATGGCAGAATTAGCAATTCCGTCATACTCTGCCTACCAAAACTGTTTAATAAGTTTAGAAAACACATTTTATGTATTTTTGGCATTTTTAAAACACTGGTAACAGGATGAGACTTTTCGAAACATCTGATCGACGAACCGTTACTTGTGCATTCCTTTGTTGTATGTTCTTAATCGTATAAATGCAGGGTTGATTGGCTTGAAACAACGACGTTTTTGATCTTAATGTATATATTATTTCCTCGAATTTTGATTGGCTCGCTGGTTGTCGACCCTTATAGGTTAAATGTAGCCAAATACATGTAACTGTATACATGACCTTCCAATAATGTGGCCTCCTTTTCAGTTATAACATGTTGCGTTTCCAAAAAATACTAATGAGGTTTGGTAGGCACTGATTTAAAAAATATATATGTAAACTGTATATTAAGTAAGGGGCTAAGCACATCACCCCAACCTAATATTACGCGCGAATATCACATCCATAGCTATTTTTTAAAATATCATTGAGCTGGAATGAAAGTTTTTTAATAATACTGTGCGGTTATATATGTTTATACTAAAAGATCAATATTATAATTAAAAAAAGTAAATATTATGGTTAAAAACAATCGCGTGAATGTAACAGCTTACCCGTGCAGTGTAATTAATAAACAAATATATTCTATACTTTACTCGATCGTTTTTACTTCAAGATTCAATCTGCATTTTCGCAGATTGAAGTTATATTAAAGTTTTTTCTTTATTTTGGAATCCGAAATTTTTCTTGGACATTTTCCAAATTTTGGACTAAAATTTAGTATTAAAAAAATTCCAAAATGGGATATTTTGTGTGATTAACATACTGTACATGTACAAGTGACTGCTCCTTTCAACTAAATGTAATGAAATGAAATTCAGACTAATTATTGTTGCTCATTACGTTGTAAACAATTTTATCAACTTGGAAATTTGAATGTTCATTATATTGTAGAAATATTTAAATGTCAGATGTTGCATCAATTGGTATTGTTGAAGTTGAAAGGAGTCTCAACCATAAACATAAAATTAAAAATTAGAATCGGCAGAAATTTGTAATCTAAGCCAAAACAACTACTACGTAATATACATGACACATTTCAAAAAAGATTAGCAAGTTTGCAAAGCTCGTTCTATAGAAATTATGGGACATTTCTATCGTTCAATGCGTATATACTGTATACTATCGTTTCCTTTCCTATATGCCTACCAGTGTTTAAGGTTAGAATGATGAAAATCCTTCTATACGTTGGGTAGAAAATGTAAATAACATATAATATACAAAACTACCTAGTGGGTGTGACAAATCATCTAAACAACAATAATGTGACCAGAAATATGTGAAGATATTGCTCGCATTCTCGTTGACTCCGTACTGTTGTTGACCAGCTATTCGAGAGAAGGCCAACTTTGTTTCATTTTTAGAATGGCATTCATCATTGATGATTATACTGTATATAAATTTTGAGGATATGTCTAATATTTATATTTGTATATATAAAATATTCAGCGGAAAATATTACTTCGCAACAATTTTGTTTTCAATTGCGATCCAAGTTTCCAAGAACCGAAGTCCATTAAGTAAATATTGTGGTACGAGCCATTTCAGTTTTCAAAATGCTCCAAAAGATTTATAAAAGATGTATAATCGGTTCGCGCCAGTGTGTAAAGATTTCGTTCAAGAACTCCCAAAGTTAAAATAATGTTTGTAATAGGATACATTACACCTATGGAAGACTGGACATTTAGGAATGCAGGGATGTTGCCCAGAGATTTACGCACGTACAAATGTTAATAGAGATATCTTTTGCCTCAAATGAATTCTTAGGGCTTGTTTTCAATTGTACTTTTACTCCCGCCGTACAGTTTACACCAGTGCTTCAACCGACCAATTGTAGTATATGTATTTGAATAACTTATAAACACGCTTATTTTTTCAGCCGCAATCTTGAATCTACTGTATATTTAAAAATGAGGAGTTGTTTCCAAAGGTGAAATCAAGGAAACTCAATAAACAAGAACTCGTGCAAATGCATAGGTCGATACCAATTTAACCACTTAGTGCATTGGCAGCATTATAGTACCTTGCATTTGCATGAATTCTCCATTACTCAAACAAAAGGTGATGTAGAAAAACCAGAAAATTAAAATAGTATGATAAATGCAAAAGAATGTGAGTGTGAGCAAGCTAGGTGCATTGCGATTGTAAAGTAACGCGAGTAGTGTATTTAGCTAGTTTAACCATAGGGACGTGGTGTTCCTTTGCCAGTAATTTAACAGAATAATTAATAGTAAATAAAATGTATGTTTGCCTAAATGTGAAGACGTCATGACATTTATACAGTATTTTGATAACTCCAATCTTCATTTTTAAACTTTGAAACGGATTTCCACCATTTTTTTTATTACTTCTTTTCCGATCAATTTTTCCGTTTTAAAATGTCATCCTAACTGGCAGGTTGGGAAGTTGTGCATTTTTCTTTTTTCGCATCTCCATGAGTATACTCATATCTACATTGTATAAGACTGAGTTATCTCTTCGCACCGGTCCCTTGCGTTACTTTAAAATCACCATCAGTTGTAGCAACAGCCCTGGATTTCTATTTCGGAAAACACGACAAATAGCTTTGTCGCGAGGAAACTAACTGCTTATCGTGTTTCTAAGGCACTACTTGATTCTTTTGTTATGTACTGCGTGTAATACTGGTATACAATGGAATTGTATGGTAATACAGGGGTATATGAATAAAACCGAGTGCAAACTATAACTTGTATTTTAACTGCACAAGTTTCAGCTTATACTGTATACAAGTAATTGTAAATGGAAGGTTATTAAGCTCTTGTTTAGAATTTTAGGAAAACGTTAAATGGCGTTTTTCTTATAAGCAAAGTGTAATTTTTATTAGAAGTAAATACTGACATTTCAGATTTACTGAAGTTGAAAATTATCAGATTTTGGTATTGTTTTGCGCGAACTGTTAAGCATATGACAAATGCACTTTCATCAGCTTTCTAATCCCCGTAGGTGCATCTGATCTTTCACCTAACCTTTGTACATCAGTTTTGAACAACGCGTTTCTCAGTTTTATTCATATAACACAAGAGCTTTAGAATTATTTATCATCTTCTGGGGATGCTAGGTTAAGATCTGGTAATGCAATGGCTGACGGATCTGAGAATCTTCCTATAAAGAAAGTCATTTTGGACGGTTTGTCATAAATGAGAAATATAAACGGATGATCTGCTATGAAAGATAGCTCTTGGCTTCGGTGGCGAGAGGGTACCGTTTTTGAGGATCCCTGGACAATTCGTCCCCCTTCATTGGCATCCAAGAAAGTGTTGTGAATCAGATCAAAATAGTGCAATTCCCGGGTGCCGGTGATGCCAGACAAATCGGCTTTGTCGTGGTAAAAGAGATCCCTTACGCCCATGGCCATAAGGGTGTCACCTAAGGGTATTGAGCTGTTCATCTTCAGCTGAGGTATCACTACCGTCAGCTTAGTCTTTGCCATTGATTTCTTCAAGAATTTGATCAGTGCCGGGTTGAACTTTCTTTCGAAATGTGGAAGTCCCTCAATATCAAAAGGTAGAAAAATGAGCATTCGAAGATGACTTCCGGTGTAGGGAAGCTCTACCACCTTGCACTTGAAGTCGTAGTCGATGACAAACGGGAACACGGCCCTATTCTCCATCATAGTAACCATGGCTGGCTTCTCGAATTTTCGCCTATAGAAGTTTCCACGATGAATCTTATCCGGCTCGAAGCGTGTGTTCCACGTCCCTTTAAAATAAATCGCGTTGACCAGGACGATGCGGGTCGAAGAGGTCAAGACGTTTTCCTGAATGAGATTTCTTACTTTGTTGTTGGTCACTTCCTCGACCCACTCGTTGATGTCGTTCCGGGCTTTGTTTAGATTCTGCGCGAAATTCAGACGACCAAGTTCGCTTAAGTATTTCTTAGAAAGCACGTTGGAAAAGTCCTCCAGAATGTCGTAGCACTGGTCAATGTAAAAGCGGTTGGCCGAATGTAGAATACTTTTATTGCTTGTTGAAGAGGCATTGTTGCCGTTCTGTAAATGCTGGAGGAGGTCGAAGAACGCCTGATGAACAATGTGATCGCTGCCTAGGAGTTCAATTTCCAGAACGTCTCGGATCTGTTTGGCTGTTTCGTTTCTTGCCCCTGCCCATGTCATGGCCAGTGCCGCTGTAATGCTGAACGGTGAAAATATTAGGTTGCCTCTTCCTACATCAGTTTCACGGCAAACCTAAAAAAATAAGTGCAATCCAACGTACCACTCATCGGCTTTTTCTTTTATTTCACGTTGCCACAACATCAAACACGACATGAACATCGACGATAGGTCTCACTAACGTGCACAATCTTTTACATACACTTTGCAAACGTTATGTACAAGAAAACATCAACAATAACCGTGCTCATTCCACAATAACGAGCCATTCAACATATCAGGTTCGTTGTATTCTAAAATAAGGTTTAAAGCATGTGATAGTTACATCTACATTTGCACAATTTATCAGTTCTTGCCAGGGTGATGGTTAAATGCATCAGTGAAGAACATCAGATGAATCTGTGAAGAATTTTTTATCCTTGGATATTGCATTATTGTAGCACAGATTCTTGAGCATCAAAACAATGGTTAGTTATAGCATCATTTTTATTCTTAAACTTGGAGAGCATCATTCAACATAAATTGTGATTGTAAAGTGTGTGCAGAACAATTCATTAATCAGTCAATCCAATTATGAACAAAACTTATCCATATCTGTTAAGATTACTAATACTCATGCTTTCGAATAATATTGTGGAGACTTGATGCACGTCACTTCTGAAAGCTCACGATGTTTGTCCTAATTTTACTTATTTCAGTTACAGCATTTGCGTGTATATTTTAAATGCATTTAAATCATTCTTAAAAATGTTAGTATAATACATGAGTGTACAAATCTTTCATGCCGAACCATAGTAGGCCTACATTAAATGGCTTTAGTAGGAGGATCTGATAGTCGTCCCATAAATAAATTTAAATCAGAATATTTGTCGTAAATGACAAAAAGGAAGGGATGGTCAGCAATAAACTCTGGTTGGACTTGTAGCACTGCTGCTCTACGGTAACGATTTGCAACTACAGTGGCCGCAGCAGCTTCTGTTCCTGATTCGTTAACTTCCAGGAAGGCTTTGTGAATAGCATGGGACACATAGAGGTCACCTTTTGGCGAAATTCCCGTTAAATCAGATTTTTCAGGATCAAACAGTTCTCGAATGCCTAAATCATGTAAAACTTGCTTGAGCCCTAACCCAATTTCGAGTTTGAACTTGGGGAATGTAACGGCGACATCTGGTGTCGGATGTAGAGATGTTCTTAAATCTTGAAAAACTTGAGTTGAAATTTGATTCATTAGAGTGGTCAACCCCTCTGCTTCGTCCGGCAAAATGACGTGCATCACCAACCTATCACCAGCATAGGGCAGTTCAATCATTTTACATTTCAGCTGGTCATTGTGCACAAAGGCATAATTTCTTTTGGAGCGCATGAACTCAACCTGAATGACATCGCTGGCATTTCGGTGAAATTCCCCTGTAAACGTGATTTTTGGATTAAATTTGTCCTTCCAGTTTCCCTTGAAGTAAATGGCATTGACTAAAACGAGACGAGTTAACTTATTGATAACTCCTTGGGGAATCAGATTTGTAATTTTCTGTTTGGTAGCTACTGCAACCCAGTCGTTGATGGTTTTCGTCACGTTATGCGCGTCCTTCATAAAATCAGATTTCTGGGTTTCGCTTATAAATTGGTCCCTCAAAATGTCCAAAAAATCCTGCATAACGTCGTAAGACTCTTGAATGTACATTCCGTTCGCCACGTTGAGCGTGTAACTCTGATTGTCATCTTCACCACCGATCAACGATTGGAGGACACTATTAAAGGTAGAATGGAGGGCGTCGTCGGTTTCAAATCCGTCAAATTTGGCTACTTTCTTTACTTCTTCAGCAGATTTATTTCGAGCACCGGCATTCACCATGCCCAATGCCACCGTTATACTGAATGGTGAAAAGAACACGTTGTCTCCTTCATTTTTCTGAGAAATGGTCTGTTTAATGATTGCAAAGGAGAGGGTTTGTGGAAGGATAAGGAAATCGTTAGTGCATCACCTCAAGTTTTATAATTTTACGCTAATAATTAGTCCCTGTATGTCAGCTGAATGCAGTGCCATGTGCTTATAAATCCATGCTCAGTACAACATAGAACATGCATGCAAACATTATACATCTTGTTGCTTATTTTTTTGTTTACAAAATTAGAAATATTTGACATTCATGTACGTATCAATTGTGATGACAATTATTATGTAGCATCTACATAAAAGATGTTCATAAAACATGATCTTTTAATAAACTCTTTCAATTCCCTCATTAAATATACGAGACATTTTATTAAGTAAACTAAATATTAACTTCTCCACATTAACTAATCCCTCAATCGTTTGAAACTATTATTAGGTTAAAACTAAAATTGAAGTTAGGCAAACTAGCATAGCGCGTAACCCCTGCAGTATTGCCTCTCATTAGGATATTAACTTACGGTACAAAATAGTTTTAATTCTTTTGATATTAAGAAAATTCTCGCAATGTATTTTATATTCTTGGATTTTTATACGAAAAATTAATCACCTCGTAAAGATTGAGAGCGAATTCCAGGTTGCCTTCTGCCAACTTTTTTACATGGGCGGATGTGGGTTGCTTAAATATTGCATCGAATAATCGGCCAGCCATGATGTTTCGCTGAAATCACTAAATAATAAAACATCTCTTAATCGATACTGTCCAATAAAAGATAACGCACGAAAATAACAACATGATCTGCGTGACAATGTCCTGAAGTTAGCAAGAGTCGATAACTAGACAATTGAATAGTATACAATGTGAATATTAACGAAGTACATGTACATGTAAGTCTCGTTCGAAAAACTTGCTACAATTAGCACAATTGTATGCCCATGTAAGAAACGTACTATTTTCACATCACACTCACCCTATAGTCATATTTATTGCTGTACATAAATCTAAATTATGTTTCTTATAAACATAATCATTTTCGTCATTTTTCGAACATGAATTGTGAGGATTTCATCTCTACAAGAAGAACCCGAAATATGATATTAAGCGTACTTACTACCTTTCATTTATACGTTTTTATTACAAGTTGGATCCCTCCTTTATTGTTAATTTACATAATATGCTCGTCAACTTTCTATTAGGCATTCACGTATCAGGTGAATATGTTGGAAAAAATGATATTGCAGAAAGTAATACTAATAAGTTTGTATAATGGCACAGGAAAAGAAGTTATTCGTGTTTATGTTGTATGGTCCTTACCTAGCTTCTTAATGGGGGAAGTTGCCACTTGCTTTACTCATGTTATGTTACATGCGTGCATTAGCATCCCGCCCATGTAAGAGTGTATAGGAAAAAATATAATTGATGGTTTTCCTGAGCTGGTTATTTTGTATGGCATTCAGTTTTTTCAGCCATTCTACGTACCTGTGTTTCCGCAGCTGTTAGGTGTAGCCGACAGATGTTCACTTGTAGTTGGAGAGAAAACTACTATTCTTGAAACGTTTTTAATTGGTGAATTGTGAGCTGTTTGTCATGTGTACTGGTAGTGGTACATGTAATTCTGTAAAGTGGCAACATGTGGTCTGCATATGGCTCTTGAATGTTGTGTATGAATGTTTGGTGGAAGTTTAAAATGATTAGAGATGTTGAAATGTTAATACTGTACTGGTGTGAAGTTTTCTGGGAATTAATGATTACATTCTTTGAGCAGGTGTAGCCAAATTGGGAAACTATTTGAACATATCATGCATGGTTCCGTAAGTATTAGGAAAAGAGATCCTGATTTGCGGTAACTGCTGTAGGGGTTAGCTCTAAGTTTGAATATGAACTTTTTAATGTTAAAAGGGGAATTAAAGTCGAGGTCCTGGGTACTGTTTGGGGCCAGACAATCAGAGACGCTCATTTGTTAAATTTTTCGTACTCACAGTCTATGAAAAGACCAGTATGCCGACTTCTCCCACTTCTACCTAGCCATGTGCTCATGGCGCTGCATAGGTCAAATGATTTACGGGGAACGTCGTTCACTTAAGTGAGTTACTCGCTCCTACTTCACTCAACAAAGTGAACGACTTCACTGAACTAGCTCATCGTTCACTAGTTCGAACCGGATTTAAGTGAACTAGCGTAAACTGTCGTTCACTTACTATTAATTAAGTACATGTAAGCTAGTTTTTTTTTCGTTCATTCAATCATGCATTATCGTTTGGCACACGTCACTCGTTCTGACCGTTTGAACATCAAAGGTGCCGACACGGAGTCGGCACCAAACAAAAAAAAAACAATTACACCAAATTTCACAAACATTAAACCATGGCCATAGTTTATAGGCCTAAACCTGACTTTTAACTTGGTTAATTCTTGTATTTTTAATTTTGCGACCCAATCTTGATTGCGCTGACTCAAAATGCCACCGGAAGTCAGTCGAAGGCACGATTCGGTGTCTCTTTAACATTAGTACTCTGACTTCGTACTTGTGGCGCTGATTGCCAACCTGTAGCCAGCCTTTTAAAATATGCACCCTGCCAACCTCGTCAGCTTTAATACGTTCAGCTTCCTGACCTTTAATGAAAGGCATTTTAGTTAGCCTTTTAACGTTTTAACGGCTGCTGCGTGCGGTGGCATATGACATGAAACACGAACAGCTAAAAAGCTTGAGAAATAAAACTAAAAATTCAACGTTCGATATATGTACACACGTAGCGTGTCACCTCCTGACCCACATAGCTTTGGAAGCAGTACAGGGGGAGTGAATAGAGCACAAACTACAGGAAACATTGCATGGAGTGCCTACGAATGCATCGAAATGGAGGTAATTACCTGCGATTGCGGCGGTCCTCTCACACTATAGCCGGATTCCGTTGCGTACGTGTTTATCAAAGGCGTGCTGCGGTAGTCATATCAGGACGTTAAGTCAGAATTAGGCGATAAACGAGAAGCAGTCATTAACGGTGGACGACCGGAATAAACAGTTATTTTGAGGAAACGTCTATAACGGGCGCCTGCTTTCGAGGCGTTCGGGTTTTTCAGCGCAAGACGTTGCTAGGATACTGTAGCAAAATCCTAAGACGGCAGTTACCCAGTCCGAGCAAGATGGCCGCTGGATGATCCTTCCTACCGACTGCTTCGTTTTCAATAATTAATTTTGCTCTTTAATATGCCACGCACTTGAAATCCGTACTCTAGCAGCTCGAATTGTCTGCCGTAGGAGGCGAGCCGGCATTGACTCCTCCTGGTTGAGATGATTAGAGTGATCTATGTGAATCATTTTAATCACGTGCTTAATGGCACGTTTTCATGGCAGTATCGCCTCCCGTAGGATATAATGTCCTTGCCATTGTGCTGTTTATCGATTGCTGTTCGCTTATCGGCTGCAGGACGAGTTGTTGACGGAGGAACAACCGTAAAATCCCGATACATGTCACGTGTATGCAGCCTCCCGTAGAGACGAATTAAATGAAAAATTGATGATATTCACGCCATCCGAAGTGCTTAACGAATACAGCTTATATCATAAGATATGTTTATGATGTTTTGATAAAAGCTTGAGACTTCGCACAAAATTGATTAATTATAGGTTGTGCGTGTTGTCAGCTCCTGAGATAGCTAGGAAAGCGCGCGATTTTTGAATCTTAAAATCTAACAATAATGAATTTTTATTTTTATCAAATGATTTATCAATATGCTGTAGTTTAAAACAGTTTACGCTCACATGGTACACCAGTTGTACATTTCGGGGATAAAAGTAAGTGGCAATACAGCCGAACCTCGTTAACCGGGGGGGGGGGAGGGGGAATATATACATGTATGGGCCATATACATGTACAGGGTATTCCGTTTATCATTATTTGTCCAATATCTTTTAAAATAAATAGTAAATCGTAAAAGTTATCAGAATACAAGATTAATAATATATCAACTTGCCTTTTAAATTATGAAAGAATGAAGGGCCCCTCCAGCATACCTATATGGGGGATCCGTGAGGTCCTTTTGTAATTTTAAATTCGGACCCTTAAATTGGGATTCTTAAATTGTGCCTTAAATGGACCATATCTGGCAAGATAAGGGATGCATATTAACCATATTTGGGCCATATATAGTAATACATGGCATTTATACGCCCATATATGGCCATATTAAAGTTTTCCACTCGGGAAGACACATTTCGAGGTACGGCAAAATTTCTTCGTTTAAACCATAGGTCGTATTCTCAGAAGTCAGACAAAACATGATTTCAACAACAAGAACTAAAGTTTCATCGAAATTTGGATGAAATCCTACCCCACGCATATGAATGGGAATGTGCTACAACTTTTAACTTGAAATTACCTGTTATAACGTACCTTGTTTCGTAATGCTCATGACTCGAAAATGCATTCGTTTGAGCCGAGAATTTGTAATATCCGAATTGGGAAATTCTCTTTAAAGAAGAAATGAACATGATTCGTCCTTACCCTAGGACTGGGACTCCTTAATGAGGTACCACTGAACTAGGGTTCGTTAGGTTAATTATTTATTTAACGCGTTTGAAAATTCTGGCATGGCCTTTTGGAAGAAATTATCTAATCTTTGGTGCTAAGCAATATCGTAGAATGTTTGTACTCGCAGCTTAAAATGATCTCATTAAAGCTATAGTATAAAAACGAGCAACAACGATATGTAACTTTATACTGGGGAAAGTTTTTGAATGATCGAATAGTTTGGGACAAATGGCTCCGATTAACCAAGCATAGTTCATTTTTCATAGACATTAGGTGAAAATAAATACATGTATAATGTGATTTGATCGCGTGATGGTTCGCGTCAAGCATTAAATTGGGAAATTTGAGGCGGATGCATTAAAGATTGTATTTGCTCAGGTCAGATGGATAATAACGATAATAAAGCATTTGTTGATGTGCTAGTATTAATTTACTCATCGTTGCCTGTCGAAATATATCAGATTTGTCCACGTGATATCATGGCACGACTTCCACAATAAATATTTTTATGTTGACCGATAAAAATCTTTAGTATCGTTGGGAATTGAATGTGCGAATGCATAAACTATAGCGATTCAATGGTTATATTGATAATGATTAAGATTACTTCATATTTATTATCGTGTAAAAGGGTAGGCTTTATATCCTTTTCGACCTGAAAAATAATATTTTGACGCGTCATTGTCATTCTAAAAAAAATATATATCAAAATGTGTCAAAGTTGCCATGACCTGTTACGTCAGTGGTACATATAACAATAAGTCGAAATTATTTTCCATGGCGAGTAAACACAGTAGGCCTATACGAAAGGAGTTAATCAACAATTTCTGATGTGCTACCTTCACTGTGTTACCTTGTTTCATAAAATGCATGGCCAAATGGGCACGTGATATTTCACCGCCACCTACAGTAGCTGTTTGGAAATTGTTGCCTCCAAAATTTGATTCTCAAAAGCAAAACTTTCTATTCAGGTCTACTACCCCAGTATGTCCACTACTCTCAAATAGACAAAGTTAGGACAGCTGACTAAGTTTCTAACTACTGTAGGTCAGCTGGGTAAGAGTTTTTCATGTTTGACAATTCGTGAAATGTCAAAACAACGAATTGGGCTTTTGTTAAATTGAAATTATTTTAGGTATTATGAAAGAAAACAGTGAAATGTATTTATTAGATATCCACGTTCTTATGATCGGATGATAATTAACCTGGGCTCCCAGAATAGAGCCCTGTGAGTTCCCCCATCCTTTTGTGCCATTTGGCCACGATCCGAACTGCTTCACGGATACAGCTTACAGTATATCATAAGACGGGTTGTGCGTGTACAGTTTCTGGGATAACTAGAAAAAAATGAGCGATTTGATCACAGAAAAAAAAATGTCTTTGTAACAATAATCTAAAATAAAATGCGCGCGAGAGGTTTTGCGTTTTATCGGTGTTTTCAGAGTGTGTCTGTATACCAGCGTAATCAGGTAAATAAAAACTTAACAAGTGGCGCGAAAATCCTTTATTTACCAATTCGTAAATAGGGCTGTCAAGCCAAACAGCTACATTAAATGGTGGCTGCGGCTATTCCACCACTCATTGACACCGCTAATATAAAGTAGGTAAAATCTCAGTATAGATACAGTATAGGGCAACATGCAATTCTGTTATTGCGGAATTTACGTGCCAATTGATACATGAGTTCGTTAGATAATTGGTGGAAATGTGTGGAATTTCTCGCAAATGATGTTTTGAAAGAAGTTATAATCTAACCCTTGATTGCTATGTACAGTCTATACGATGTACTGTACATCATTTTACCGAAATACATCCAGGGTCTATCTGCTACCGAAAATACGATGACACGAGACCTTGAATGTTTCCAAAACTCATGCCACAACGATTCGAAATGGAAGCATTTACGGTTTACACACTGTGGTAAATATTTGGAAACATTTATTAATACTTGCAGTTGATATACAATTGTACTACAATATAAAATGAGTAACTTCCATTGTAATTTGAAACTTTAGATGGGAAAAAAATGTATGACCGAAATTTTGGTTTAATTTGGTCTGGGAGCCTAAACAAATGGCTCCGATTGACCAACCATAGTCCATTTTTTCATAAACATTAGATGCGAATAAATATAGCGTGATGGTTCGCGTCAAGTTTTATTTGAATTGGGTAATTTGAGGCGGATGCATTATACTGCACCTGTATATTGCAATTTCACAGGTCAAATGGATAATAACGATAGTAACGCATTTATTGATCGTTATTGTCTGCCGATTGAAAAATATCAGATTTGTCAACATGATACCATGGCATAAATACTTATACACAAACGTGGAATAAAACTTCGGAAATATTTTTATTTTGGCCGATAAAAATGTTTAGTATCGCTGGGAAATGAATGTGCGAGAGCAATGGCATACATTATATCGATTTAATGTTTTTATTAACACTTATTATTAATATTGCATCATGTGTATGGCCTTAACCATACAGCATACAGTATATAGTATTAAATGATATCGCAACGCGACGAACGTACTGTACTGTATTACATTAATCGGATATCCAGGCTATTAAGCCGGTCATAGGCTGGGAGCACATTGAAACTTTTAAATTATGTAAGTTACTTACCGACCACTAGCGCCAACCAGCGGGCTAACAAGTGCTAATGCGTTTTAAATGAGCTTG
>JAQGAO010001161.1:0-26269 GCA_034697705.1 Ommatoiulus sabulosus
CAACAAGAAGCGGTCGAATGGTTTCAGTGTCAAAACCAACACTGAGAGCACACTTTTTGGAGCGATCGAATGCGCTAAAAGTAAAACATGGAACGAATGTGTCTACATGTCTGCACGTGCAACTTATCTATGGCAAAGGTAACCATTTTGGCCGCCACAGCAAAAATATGAAGTACCCCACAATGTCTGATCTAGGCGGAGGCAGCACGCGTCGTCTGCTTTTGAAAGTTATATATAGTAGCCTATAACAGACTTGTAAGCACATTACAGCAACAGACAGCCGCAATTAATACGCTGCGACGCATTGATAAAATCATTAATCAATGTAATAAAGACGTATCGCGGTATCAATTATGAGTAATGCACATCTTCCGCTCTGATGAACCAGAGGCTTCATCGAAAAGACAATGAAATTGGACATACTATAACACTGCCTAAGAAGTGACGCAAAAGGTCATTTCGCTTCATTAAATCCAGTATAATTTTGTCAACAAGTGAGTCACAATTAATGAGATAATTAAGCCCCTGCCATGACCACTTTCATTTGTGACCAGGTACGCCAAACTCTGTGAAACTCATGCAGTCAGCGAAAAAAAAAAGTCGTACTTGATGATAATGATTGAAATCACTTATTAATCAATCACTGGAAATTTGGACTTTACTCATACAACATGCTGAATATGGCTTCGAAAATACTTGGATATAATGTTTAAAGAATTATTTTGTTCAAATAATAATTTTGTTAAACCTAGTTTTGAAGTATGTAGGCCTACGCATAAGGACCTTTCCAATAAATGTTACAACATTTCTCGGACTCATTTTATGTCATTGCTTTACTGCTATTTTTTTTTATTTTCGCTACCGTAACCTACATGTAGGCCTATGCATCGTCTACTAATATTAGTTTCATGTAAATATCAGCTTCATTTCAATTCTTCTAACACATAACGAACATAAAAGGCACGATGCATAACCAATAACTTCTGTTGTTAGAGATTTCATTGTACTAACCTCTTTCAACTATCCATTATTAACGTTGTACTTCATAAAGAAATAAGTCGTCCTATGTCTACCGAGGTGAAATTTTCATGTAAGTTTAGACACCCTCGTTAGAAGCTTGGTTAAGATCCAGATAGAGCTGATACTTCCAATTTAAGTTGTGGACACTAAAAATATCTTTTGGCTTCCTGTTGGTGAGATGCCAGCACAAAGAAAACTTTTTAAATTGAAATATTATAAGAAAAAATGGCAATTAAATAGCTAATATATTTTAGCAGACGTCTTCAAAATACTTTTATTTCAATTAATATAAGAGGGTACATTTTCAATGAAAATGAACCAGACAGAATTCAATTACTCGGATCGAGATTGTAAATTTACACGCATCATTGCCTACTTCAGATGCAAATTTCAGTAACTTCTCATTAAAGTCAATGGATGTTCAGCTAAATCAATTCAAAGTTTCGTGAAAAAAAATAAAATGCAGCATTTTCTCTATTGTCTATTCATGCATTAATTAAATTCAAGAATTTCTGAACAGTGTCATCTTTCGTCGAATGTTAAAAGCATTCATGCAGTGACCCTGAGAGGAATTTCTTGAATTACTAACTTGTATAGGCCCACGAAATTTGATATGCACTGAGCTCGCAAACAATGCCAATATTTCCACGAAGGATTTGGAGTGTCATTCTTTCCTTGTATTTCCATTGATGCATGCATGAAAGCGAATTTACAAAAAAAAAATGTTCTATACATGTTCATTGAAGTTCTATTAGTCTAGATTCACATTAACGACAATGGAAATTAGCCCTTCCTTGATACAAAATGAAAATAGCGCACCGTAATTACGATAAACAGGAGTAATTAACTACACATCGGGATTAAATGTCGGCCAACCTTCACAACAATATCTCACTAAAGGATGTTTTTAAATATACATGAAAGCCACAAATTCTTACAACCAATTTGTAATGTTTCAATATACACTATTCCAAGAAACTTTGAGAGTACGGTATATTTAATTCATGTTTTCATACAAAATTGATTCTCCGATTAAAAACAGTTTCTCGATAAAACCAAGTTGTCAAATGTGAAAAGTGTTTTTGGACTTCTAGCATCGTTTGTGCTTCAGAACGTGTAAAACCCAACTAGAATTGCTTTTTTCCGTAATTTATAAGCTATATTGAGCATAAACAATTTGCTCGTTTGCAGCTTTCCTATAAAGTATCTAGAAAAAATTGCATAAGAGCAGACTCATTTATCTCCTTAATTAAGCATTTATGAAGGGAAAGGTTATGAAAGCTTTTCTTTGTTTTGAGCTAAATAAAATGGCTAAGCTTGCATGATTTATAAAAAGAGCTGAAAGCTTTGGCATTTTTTTGCGGCTTATTACTTTTTCTCTTATAAAACACTTCTCTACTCGAAATGTATTATGCAACATTTCCAGACTGTAATATGGCAGAACTAAGTTTAGAGGTTTGACGATAGACAAATTAGAAAGCTTTCATGACAAGATTAAAAAAGTTTTTGAAATTGATGGCGATTGCTATTCCAGATCCATCATCTGCTTTTCTTAGTAAAAGTATCCACGCAGCGCAGTATGCAAAGAGAAATAAGCAGCTTCCATGTAGAATTTCAATTTTTTATTTCTCAAATTTCACTAAGATTTCACACGATGTAAACATAATTCACATCATCGAGGTAAACTACGCTACGTGTAATTAATCATGAAAGTGTTGGATTACCTAGGTTTCAGGTTGTTTCTAAAGATCAATCTTGGAAATGGATACGCATAGGCATCAATACGAAATTAGATTTTGGGAAAGCAAAGGCTGACTGATAGGTTGCACGTGACATCATTACATGTATAGCCAAAGGGAAGATTACGTCTTTGTTCATCTTGATGGACATGATGATTTGAATCATCATCATTTTGATCATATTTGAGATTGCAAATATCCTGAAATGGTCAAGAATCGCTCTTTGCGTGATTTGAAAACGAAGCAGTGGTTTAAAAAAAACCTTCATGTCTCTGCATTTCAGCTTTAACTCAAAGCCATTATTACTTTATTTTTACTTCATTTTTTTGTACATTTATAGCGGAAACAAGTGAACCGTAGATTTTGGCTCCACTGCCGCATATATTATAGAATATTGCGGTCATCTAACTGAAAGCATAAGGGAAAAAACCATGAAAACAATGTCCAAGTTTTCTCTTTACCACAATCCGCTGTAAGTCCAGATTCACCGTCATGCTCAACACATAACAAGATGACATTACGAGCTAGAAGCTGCTATATCGGTACCCATTATATTGTCTCCTTATAGGGCTATGTTTGCCGTTATTATTAGGGCAAAGATAATGCAATGCAGCTAATGCGTCATCTTTAATAACTGGCAAAGACAATTAAGTACGCAACAAGATTGGACAGCTAATGTTTTAGACCACTTCCTCTAAGAATCTGCAATTAGAGTTTAGGACGATCTTTCGAATTGTATCTTTGAAGAATATTTTCAGTTATTTCAACAAGTAATGTTTACAGTGACATCGGAATTTCAAGGATATTCACAGAAAAATATAATTTGGCATCCTTAATAGACAAACCATTTTCAAAAACAAACGGTACAAATCTACTAAACCATTATACTTTTACCATGTATTTATTATAAGTTTTTGTACATGCATACAGAAACTCAGCTTATACACTGTATATACAAAAACCACTTAAGGTAAAATCATATAAAATATTTTATAAAATAGTTTCAAATAGGAAAGAAAAATAACAGATTTAACCCAAATCAGATTACCGTAATCTATTAGGTTAAATTGACCTTATGGAAGCGAGAAGTCCGGAAGAAAATGTGTTTGAAGTTTTGGCATGCGTTTCCGGATATAACACTCAATTCATTGGAAACGCATGCATTTCGGTAGGTACTCAATTACTCCAAAAACGACAGTTTGGAACCCGAATAAGATCATTTAGGCCACCATAAAAGTTATTGGAAAATGAAATTCTACATTCCATATTACATCGATAATAAAACGCCTGCAGCATTTAAAAGTGAATAAATAAAAAAATGCAACTAGAAACCAAATATTTTCTAGGCAGTAAACCTCAAAAAAATTGCAAGTGCTCTGAAAAGTATACCAGCAACGCGTGTTAACAACGGGGGGAAAAAGCCGTAAAATAATAATCACTTCGAACAAATTTTACGATCGACATCGTAGAATAAAGTGCTTTACCCTAGCAATTATTGCAGCGGAAGTTCTTGCATCGGTATTATGCCTCATGAATGCGAAATAAAATACCCGTTATCAACTTCCATCCGCAGAACTCTATACTCTACACTAATTATACATTACTAAAAACTAGTTCGTGTTAGCCTATGCGGAGCCCATGTTCATCATCTAGCACATTAACGTTATTACAGTCGCGGAAAAAAGGATCAGAGCATCTTTCCCATTTTTTATAGAAAATAAATATTGGCTTTCATTTCCATTCTGCATCCTGTGACAAAAAAGACAGCTCGAGTCATCTCATACCGAAAGATTACTATGGAACGCATACTAATGTTCAACGCGACACTGCATATACTGTGTTTAATCCGCACTGACATCGTATCGACTGCCTGTGCATTACACATATTAAATCCCATCGAGCTATTATTTTTCAGCAGCAGAGAAACGATCAATCATAAACTGGAAACTTACTGGTAAGTTATTAAATAAACACTGACAAGAGCTCAAATATTTCGATTATGTAGTCAGGGACATTATTTACATTACACCCTTTGGGTGTAGAAGACATTAAAGGTAGAAATAACAAAACGCGAGATTTTGTTCGTTTCAATTAAACAAAACAGAATGCGTTTTGAATTAGTCTTGGAAAACAAATGACGCGCCATACATTCTTTGTCAACACTGGAAATTAATTGCATTAAGGCACTATTCATAATGATAGCGGGTGCACGCTACCTGCATGCAACCCAATTAAAAGGCCAAAATAACTAATCACAAAAATGAAAGTCTAAAAATAGCGCCAATTTGCCACCGAGACCATGGTATCTGATTACGAGTGTTGGTACACGACATTGGCTAATAAATTATCAATCAAATGTGTAAATTACACCTCATGCGCTAACAACAATGGCAAATGTGAACCAAAACGCCAGTGGGCAGGCCAATTTGTTGCAAGGTTTACTCCACCCACTGTACGAGCAGCTACCATTGTTCATTTTTCGGTATATTGTATTTGTGGCACAACACTCAGCGATCTCATAATTCGTTCTGTTTTGTCATAGTTGTTGGCGTGGTATTAGAAAGCAAAAAAACGAGGCTAAGCGGTCTAAAAATGGGTTTGGTGTTTTTAAAATACACTTTTAACATTTTTTTAAAACTCATTTTTCGATCGATCAAGTTATCAAAAATGATTTTAAAAAAATCCAAAAAGTGTATAAAATCCATTTTTCGCCAACAATTTTCATCAGTATATTAGACTGCACAAATGTGTAGTGTACACTATACCTTAATTAAAAGGTACTTTTGAAAATTCTCAAGTTTTGAAACGTTGGTTTTTATTAGGTAATCTCGAAAATGTCATAAGGAACTTTGCTATTATACTTTAACTGGGTCTACCATGACGTTGAAGAGTTTTAGTCGTTCACTATAGGCTGCGCTGAAAATCGCTGCAGGCAAGTAATGGCACAAGTGAAATTTACATGAACGCATTAAATGTTCATAATACGAAGTTACTACGAAAAATGTCTCCACCGTTGCTTTATAATTCATAAATACTTTAAAATACAGGTAGTTTTTGTCGGTTGGTATCACGGGTCATAGAGCGCCCACACGGGGGAGGGAGAACCCCGTTTCCATAGACGTAGAAGCAAAACAACTAAGGGCCAGACTGCGGAAAGAATGTAGTTTTTGTAACATTTCTAAATAAATACACTTTTTAGTGAATATACGGTCTTGAATATAACACATCGATTACTGAAGAAAAATACAGCGGAACCATAATAAGACGAACTAGCAATAATTCATTTTTTTAATGTACGAACTAATTTCAAATCCGCGTGTTGCCTAATAGTTCTTAGTTTAAGACAAACTCGGATAACACAAGTTTTCGATTTAAGGAACGAATTTTCCAGTTCCCAAATATTCATGCAAAGTTTAGTTTAAACGAACCCAATTAGGCTTTTTAGAAAATATTGCGAAAGAAACCTTAAATTTAACAGTGTTCGATTACTGATTATTTTAGGTATAAACAATCAAATTGTGTAATGAAACATTGCAGTGCAAGTTGGCTACATTTGAAATTTTTATTCTTTTTTTAATCCTTTTTTTCTGACTTCCGATAATACGAACTTCGGTTTAAGCGAACACATTTTGCATCCCTTAAGAGTTCGTCTTAACGAAGTTGGACTGTGAACTGCAAATAAAAGGAGAATTGCGAATTCTTTTCGTCGACCACGAAGATTACGAGTTTTATGTACATGTAAGTTTTCATTGTTAGCCTTCCACGACATATTGGAAATGTTATACGCTCGTACAGTTTGCCATCATTCCCTTGACTTTTCGAAGTCAAATATGGACCGTGCATGCGGCAACGAGATAAAATTTAACTATGTTTTTTTCTCATTTGGAACTTTGGAATAAGATGAACGAATTACAAACATTTCCCAAATAATTCGCAAACGCCGAGAGCGGAAATGTCGTTCGTCGTTGTATGAAAAGACATTTGGAAAATAAATTTAAAACGAGAGCTACATCAGCCAGTTTCCTTCGACGAAGGTAATAAAACGATTTGTGCAACGACATACGCCTGCCAACCGCATAAATTTAGCAGACAGAAGTTGGATAAAATATGCCACGCATAGTCGGCAAATAGGCTATGGCAAACTAATTAAATTTAAAATTTGTTATGAATGCGTGCTTCGGCATAATAAATATCCCCCCGCAATATCGTTTTCTCGACGCATAAATTGTACGCGATGCGTTATTTGCGCATTGGATTAAGGTTAAATGAACAGCTTAAGCGTACCCTGCAAAAACCGATAGTTGATACCCCCACCTATGTCTTCGCCAGCTAATGGAAGCTTTAAGATGTGACGGTATCAATACGATAACCGACAACGGATGCAAACAACGTGGAAAGTCGTTCAACACGATAACAAGAGATAAAAACGACAGAAAGTGAAAAATGATATCAATTTCCTTACCTGAGGTATACGGAAGAGCCTCAGCAGATTTGCAACTTGAATGGACGTGACGCTAGATGGAGCACCGATGACACCGGATATAACTTCTTTCTTGATCAGAGGTACCGAACCGTCGGGGCATTTATATTCGCCGTCATCGATATTGCTAATGGATCCTGAGAAATGAAATAAATCACTGCATGAATATTTTAAGTACATCGTAAGACGCAACGCAGTGTCATCTACATACATTATGTACATGTATAGGCACTGGTAAAAAATCGTCTACGTGCCTTAATTGCTGCATAATGCCACTATATTGTTTTGTCAAAGTTTTCTTTGTTTTAACAACTATGACATTGCTTACTTCACTAATTAATTAATATTTTAAGAACACTAATGAGAACATTAAAAACAATCGCATGTTATCGTAATAGCGGATTGGCAACATTACTGTAGGTCGCCTTACAGTATTGACAGATACAGTATGAGAGCACGGGTAAGTAAATTGCAATACACTTGTTTTAACGAACGGAAACATTTTGCATGGATAAAGAAAAATATTAAATTTTATGGTTAAAAAACTGGCCATTGAATTGTCCAAAAACATAGATTATCTTTTGCATAATAACGTAAATATGCATAGTTTCGTGTGGCTTACTCGGCATTGTTTATCTTTCGTGGCAGTGAAAACAATAACGAAACAATGTGAAAAGTGAAGAACTGAGTTCTTTAGGCTCATTATTTTAAGATCCCCGTAAGTTTAAAAAACTACCCATTAATCTAAGCTGCGTGAATATATGGGACGTAATTATAAACAGTATCATCATCATTCACAAGAAATAGCGTATTATTATGCGTGTAAGTACGTTTCCCCCCGTACACCTGAAAGCAATAATATTAATGATGCATGTAAACCCTCATTCAGTGTACAGTATAGCTGCGTCTACAGGTACAGGTATACATTTAAACTTTGTCATGGTAAGAGTAAAAGGATACTTTAGTAAAATTAACCAAGCATCCAGCCGAAGCCCCTTTCTTCTTAATAATGCTAAGGATATATGGGTGCACATGTGAACTTTTGGCGAAATCTTACATGTAGGTTTAAGCAATAATGCTTGCCATTCCACGTGACTGGGTTCTTACAATGTATTCAATTTACTGTAAATTTAGGTAGAGTCCTGTGAGGACGTTGAAATGCGAATGCAGTTATTACTAAGATAAAAGTATAAACAGTTACAGCTAATAACGCTTTTTTGGACTACAAACCTTATTTTAAGAGAACATCGAAAAGCACCCTGAAGATAATCCCCTGGTTCACAATGAGAAAATAAAGGTCAGTAAATCCATTTTTCACAATTAAGTACTAATAGAAAATGACCAGCAAGCGCATAATTAGATAAGCTTCTTAAAACGCTGGCTATCAAAACAAATGAAACTCAGTTGCAAATTATACTTGAATGCACACAAGACTATAAGAGACCTGCGTAACTTTTTAATCTTAGATTCCCATTAAAGAGGAAGTGGAAAACCTTTGGCCGACAAAGCAACCAATCGTGCCCTGGGTTGTCCTCAATCGTTGCTATAGTGTACGCGAGTATGCATTAAGTTTTCATTTTTAATAAAGGCATTTCTGCGAGCTTATAAAATGTCCAACTTGCGATACAACCGGCTCACGCGAGAGGGGCAAATTAACGTCAACCTACTGAAAAATTCTTCCCTAGAGACTAATGAAGCCGGATCAAAGTTGCAAAATAATTCCGAACGTAATCTCCCATCTACTCGCGATGCCTCACGCGATAACATATACAGCAGTCGGAATTTGCATATTTTAGGCCGCACACAAGAGATACGTTTCGCGCAAACAAACCGACGTTGCATGAAACTTATCAAAGAAAACAACTGCATTAAGGTCTGCGGTTATGAAGTTGGGAATAACAGCATCGTTTTGGAAACACTTTATAATTTTCAACGAAGTCGACTGTATACAACAGCTGTCAAATGTTTGAGAAAAATTCAGGAGAGAATGGAAAAGGGCTCTCGTCGATAAAACCTTTAAAGCACCGATATGGCACTCGACGATGGACTTAATTCGAAATTTTCAAGCAGTTATCACAAGCCGTTACCGTGAAAAACAGTCTTCAATACATCCTTCTTTCTGTATCTTTCCAAGAATCGAAAGCGGTCGATTTTCTTCAGAAACGCAATCAAAATACATGTACAGAAAAAATAGAACAATATCCAAGTAGTAAAACAAAACAATCCTTCTGGTGCAGGTTGATACGATTATAAATTTAATTTTACATTACAGAAACTATATAGTTATGATTGATTTTTTTTACTGTCTGCTGTATTGTTGCTTCTGTACATGTATGTATACATGAAGTTAACAGTCTGCTAAAGCTAAAAATAATTTGCGCTACATACAGCTAAAATTGAAATAAAATTTTAATATTATTTTGATAAATTATTTAAATATTTGTTTAGTTTAATGCTTTTCTGAAATCAAAATATATACTCCAGTCATTATATACATGTACAGTATGCGTATATATATTTTCTTTTACTTTCAATTGGAGAAGCCATTGAGAATGTCATCGGTTATTACGATCGTAGAGATGTCAGGCAAAGGCGTTATCCCAAATGAATCCTAGTATTACATCTGTCAAAAGTAGTTTACTTCGCTCGAGATGCGAATTATGCAGTCCACCTTTCGCGTTTCCGGGGGATTCCGGATGGATTTCAACGTCTGTATTCCCGTGGGAAAAATCCATCATTTTTATTCTATGATAGGCATACAACAACGTGACGCCAAAGGTTAGCCAAGATGGACACTGACAAGGACCAAAGACTGCAATGGCAGGCATATAGGCCATTTCAACTAGAAAAACGGCCGAATAAACCAGATGCACGGCTATTTTTCTGACATTTATCAAAAGTGTGATATACCCGGCTTGGTCATTAATCATTGCTCCGCATTCATGATGCGGAGTAGAAAACATGAAATACTATAGATTTTATTGTTAAGTCCACTTGACAAACTCATGCACTTACGCGCATTTCTTTTCGTTTCGGACTAATAAAAACTTTATTGGCAATAAATAAAACGCTTACGTGACCAAAACTTTCTAAGTCGAAGACGATCGTATTCAAACCGAGCGAACATACTATATACACGTATACTGAAGAGTCAAATGATTTCTACAAAATTGTGTACTTATCCTAAAACAGAGAGAATATTAACCTAAATAATCTACGACAAAGCATTCATACTGTATACCGGGGCATTAGAAAATTCCCTCGTGCTTGAAAGTAGATCAACAACAGTGTATTTTGCTCAAATAACCTACAATAAATGTGTATGGGAACAACGATGATAGTGATTGAAGGTTTATGGGAGCAAAAGCCTAAAGGGCTAAATTGCCCTCGGAATAACGATGAGACTGCTTTGTAAAAAATAATAAAATTCACTAAGGCACAGTATGATCTCAACGAGTGCGATCAAGATAGAATAACAACAATTTACATTGTTAAGTGCAATGATTAATATTGTATATACATGTATATTGTAATTTTTACACATTTTTAAAATTAATAACCTATATTCAATTCACTTCAACTCACTACCCTACAGTCAGCAAATAAATGCCATATAGTAGGAGGGGCGAGCCCACTTTCAGGAGAAAATTCCTATATTGTACTGTAGGTTGTGATGAGTTATTTTCAATTGCATACTCACATCCCGGATCTTCCCCTACATCCTTCGTTACAAATTTAATTATTTTAATCCAGAATTTTTCAGGTCAGTTGATTATACTGTATTGCTAGAGCACCATACTCTTATTATGAGGCAAACACAAATATTGGATTTTATTATATTTTATTTCAAAGAATGGATCCACGAAAGCAAGAACTGTAACTATTTTCAATTTTTTATATCAGACTTACATATTATCACACGGTATTCCTTTTTTTTTAAAAAAATCTAGATTACGTTTTCAAACCTTGTCATTGAAATTGATGAACCAAACCATATGCATACAATTATTCACGTAACGCTTTTGAAATTGCATACTTTTTTGACTACAAAATGGAACCACTTTGAAATAATTTTTTAAAATAATAAACATTATGAGGAGTAGTTGAGGTTAAAATTCAAATTTAAATATCACGATTTGCTTGAATTAGCACAAAAAAAAAATACTCGAAAAGCTTGACGAGGTTGCTCTTTTATCCCGATGTAGGGCAATCACTGCGAGCGTGTTATCAGCAGTTGCCCGCTTGCAGGGGTCATTCATAATATTTGTATTATTATAATACTTATACTGGTACCCATCCTCTACGTTACGTAGGTTCATGTTTAAATTAATAAGTTATTATTAGTGATTATAAAGAAATCTAGAAATAAATTGGTAAATATCTAATATTAAAAGGTCTTATGACGCACATATGGATGCATTTCTATACTTTCTAAAGTAATAATCTAAATCCTACTTGTTTATTCACAATATATTCCGATGAGTGTTTATGTTAATGATGACATCTGGGCCATTCGCAGCATATAAAATAGGAGCATTTACATTTGAGCAATTTGATATTCAATTTTTATTCAAATACAAGCATTAGGGTTATTGGCTTCTCTATACTGCATAAAGGCCAAACGAACGACAGAAGCAGTTAGGAATAAAACATCTTCTGGAACAGTTGACGTAAAATACGCATTTTTATACTACATGTAAGTTTTGTTTAACAGTGTCAAGGGAGTCATGCTCATATTGGTCAGGTTTTGTATTTGAATGGTGTTCACTTTCGGCGCGAGATATATTCATACACATACAGTACATCCACGTCCATGTATACGTGCAGTTTATTAAATGCAAACTTGTTAACAAGTATTTGAATTTATGGATTCCTCCGTGCTATTGTTAACGAAAACATATTCAACAAAACATGTTGTGAAAACTCCCATGGGCATTTCAATTGGCTAGTTTACAGTAATCATAAAAAATAGGCGGCCCATTGACAAGCCCATGACGATGCATATCGTTGAAAATATCTCATGGCGAGATTTCCAAGAAATGCTTTTGCGTGTTAAGTTTTGACATGCTTATAGTCAATTTGGCCGTCATCCAGAGAAGAAGCCATAGAATTATGTTAAAGGTAAGGCTATAATTCATAATGCAATTACATTCAACCAGACAGCAATTCCAGGAAATGGCTACTGGCTAGGTATACTGTATATACCAGAACGAGGTGGTTAGGATTAAAACTCGATTATACAGGCCGACTGCGGCTTATTGTATTTCGAAAACGCGAAGCGAAACTCAATTGTTAAGCGCCAAGAAATGCGACAAATCTACTCTGTACTACAACACACGTATATGCCTTCAGTGTGACAGTGAGCTTCGTATTTAATCTTTCAGCGTGACAGTAAGATTCGCATTGATGCTTTCAGTACGGCAATGAAATTGTGCTCATGCATGCACAGTTAATTACTAGATTAAACAATAGATTAATTGTTCTGGAATAATTTAAATTTATATAATAAAGAAACATTTTCAATCAATTTTTAATCAAGCATCCATTTTCAGCATCAATCAAGCGTCCAGTGACTCAAGTCGACATGATTTTTTTTTAATTCATGAAAGTTATAAAGGTACAGTGAGATCCAGATTATCAGGGTTACGGATTAACCGAGAGCTCTTTACTGTGTGTACATAGGTCTACTAATATTTGGAAACATACAGTAGATTAGGGACTGTATAGGAGCATCTACAATGTATCCGACCTATGCTTCTTTGTACACTATGCAATTAAAGCGCTTGGACATTGAGTACGGCCTCGATCCTTTCTCTCAAGTTCCTAGTTTTTCAGTCCTTTGCGAGTTATCCAGAAAAAATATTTTCCCAGAAATTGCCCTATGCTTTAAAACATTGCTATTACATTCAGGCAATACATGTGTATGCAAACAAAATAAAGTACATGTAATAAAATTTTAAATTCAAAGAAATCTTTGTATAAAAAATCTAGATGTTTTACACAATTGGAAATCAAAGTTTCCATTTGAGTAAACATCTTGATTTTTTCTACAAGCATGCCTAAATTTAAGTTGAAATGTTTTTCACGATGTATGAAATTTATACCATTGTTATTCCTATTATTTCCATATATCTATTTTGGCATTCATGAACCAAACATACATAAATGCATACATGTGTTTATTTTTTTTTGCTTATTTTAATATGTGTATTTTTATTATTTTGATATGTCCCCCCACTCATACATGTACATGCATATAATGTAAATGTTTGCATCCTCTTTATACTCTATGCTAAATATCGTCCATAAATTCAGATTGTTGTGCCAAAAGATTGAAACTGATAAAAAAACAATTTTTAAAGAATCAAACCAAGTCAAGTCGAAAAAACTACGAATTTTATAATATTCTTAGGTACTGTCTATTTAAAGCATAAATGTCATTCAGATTTCCAATATATTCTATTGTATACAAAACAAATGTTTTCCTTGTATATAAATATGCATCGTAAAACAATGTCGAAACTGTGCGCAAATCGTACACATACTCGCTTATCAAACTTTGCTTGATTTTATTTTAATGCTATCATCTAGTTAAACAAAAGTGTCAGACTGGTAAAAAAAGGCCAATGAAATTAATTCACAAACATTACTCTCAGACCGCAGTTTCCATTAAAAATTTTAAGTTTGAGATAACGGTTAAGTTGTACACATGTATACTGTGTATACATTGACTTGACCATGATCTTAAGACTTTCAATCTCAAAATATCAAAATCACATTCTCAAAATGCTTGTGGCAATGAAATACAGTAATCATTATACACTGTAAATGAAAGATACCAAAGGGTACTGCGCCTATAGTTGATGATGATGATGTACATGCTATAAATGTGATTTAGAACTTCATTCGTTAGCTCACTACATGTACACCAACGTTAATGAGGCGTTATTTTGAATGAAGTTCTGACCCACCTTTATTGCATTTGCAGTAATCACGATGTTAACGTTATCCTTATAGGACACGGAATTGATTTATCAATATACAGAAATTATGTGACAAAATCGTAAATAACGTATAGTATTATAAGTATAATAAAACTGCACGGCTACTTCAATTTCAGCATCAGTAGGTTCTTCCCCTTGTAAATTTGTTGTCCACTTACTGAGTAATAAAATCAAGCTATCGGGGTCTATCCTCATCTCTTTTACGATTCATCATCAGTTAGATGACTACCCAGAAGCTAATGTAATACGTAATAAAAGCGTTGGGAAATGAAGGAATGGAGTTTTAATGAATCATTTTCAGCTCTGATGGCGAAGAAATAGAAAACATAGGCGCGAGTACGTATCATGAGGCGACTTCGAAGACTTTTACGCAATTGCAAGTGACACTGTCATGCTGTTACGAGTTTCTATACGAATCCATTCCAGCAATTAACCCCTGCGAACAACCAAATTACATTTCACTATACGTAATTTAACGTCGGTAATGGTGATGATTGCAGGAAATTCTAAATGGGCATTTCCCATGAAATATCTTACATCAGCTCGAATCAGCTCGTCTGGGCCTCTCAAATATATTCCATATGATAACATATAAAATTGTTTTTACAGTTAAATATTAAGAAACGTGTGAATATTCTAGAAACTAGCATGTAGCACGTAACATTGAATGTAATGTTAAAGATTTTAATTTTGGCCATAGGGAAAATTTTCAATCAGAAGTGTGTAGGGTGTCCTAAAATTGGTGTAATAAGTCTTCATCTGCCTTCGGGTATACTGAACATTCATTATAGACGCAATTTCCTATCTTAATACGACTTGCATAGTAGTTAAAGGTCAACTCAACAATTGATTAACGAGATCTAAGCTCTTGAAATCATAGAAAACTCGGCAAAGCATCACTTAAGTAATAGAATGAAGTGAACATTATTGCCAAAAAATAGTAGTCAAGTTGGCAGCCTTTTTTGGCTTCACGAACAGAGCACTGTTACCAATTGAAGTGGCGCATGGAATAAAAACCTACTAAATGTAACTTATTGATCAAAGACTGGTTGTTAAAAATTTTAAATAAAAAAAAATTGAATTTAAGGGTTGCATGCAAGTTATTATCGAAGAAAGTCCGTCAGCCGTCAGAATTCTCATGTATATTGCACAAACAAGCCAATCGATAATTTGATTTAACGGAAGCATTCTTCACGGGAAGCTTTTATCTATAAATAAAACAAAAAAATACGTGGCATAAACATTTTGAGGACTAATGTGTGTATAAATCGTCCGATTTTCAAGACAGGCAAGAGCTTTGATGCGAGCCATCTTTCTGCACAGTTGGTATTCTGCTTGCTTTGTTACAAAATATATACAGCATGTAGTATACATCAAGGCGAGATAATGTACGTCCTAGAAGCATAAACCAACAAAAATCGAATTCCAGTTGAATGCCGTCTAACTTTTAATGTTAATGTTAAAGTAGCTAAAGTTTTAATGCAAGTCTATATTCAGGTTTCGTCATACTACACGACTAGCGACTTTGCGAATTTTATTCGCCTTTTGCACTTTAAAATACACGGTTTACTTTTTACACAACATAAAATGGAATGCAATCAAAATCCATCCTACATCGGTGAAGACACGTTTAAAGTAGTCATTTTTAAACAACTTTATTCCAAAAATAATATAATACTTCTAAAAAAAAACTTTTTTCTTCAACCAGTCTTCCCCGACATATAGGGTGAATTTTCACATTCGCTAATTAAGCATTAGCGAATATGACTGGAGGTGATGATGGCATTTTATTCTAGCATCGTCACGGATCAATAAAAGCAACATTTTGGTTTAAAAAAATACATTGCAGGAAGCTTGCAGTCTTGTAATTATAGCCTTGGCTTAAGCGGCATTTCCTCTTGCCTGTTGGCATTACCGCTAAGCAGGATATTTTCAAATGAATGAGCCAGCTATGACCAACTTCCAGCACTGAGATGAAAATCAAACGTTGCTTTTCTATATGTCAACAAAGACACTTCGAAGGAAATGTCAATGTTCAACGAAAAACTTGTTATTAAACAAATTTATGACTTCGATGGATTTATGAGGATGCGTGGTATACCAAGTATATTCGCATATGACGGTTGTATAGTTGCGATGATATCACATGAAGAAGTCGCACCATTTCCATATCCACGCAGTGACATTATCAGTGATAACTGCCAAGTTCATCAAAGCACACCGCTGTCATTATTGACGTGAGCATATGCGATTTGTAATAGAAAATATGTCTTCATTCAAAATCATCGCATTTGTATAATTATCTTCTTTCCGATGCATATTAAATTTGACATGAAGTACAAATAAATAATGTACACTACCAATCCCCACGCAGGGATATTTCGTTTGCTAATGAAAATTCTGTGTATCCGCTGCAGGAAAGTCATTATGACATGTAGAAGCCACTCCAACCAGATTATCGCGACCGAGTCGTAATTTATTGGCCAATTCACTGGCATTAATTGAAGTTTGGCCATATGTCATGTACACTGCACACGATAATCAGATTGTTTGGTCAACGATGGCGCTCTGCAAGACTCCGCCAGAAATAATTGAAACAAACTATAGCCTTAGAGGATTGAAAATTATTTAGAATTATATTTGCCTTAATTCATTAAAAATTGATATGCTTAGTGATCCTCATTGTTGACTTTACACATAATAAATCATTTAAATTTCTGAAGTGCGTGAATACAGTTAAAGTACATGTATTTGTAATGCATTAATGGATCATTCTGTTTTTTGCCCTCCAAGAACATGACAATGACATTAAAAATAACACGTTTTTGCCATTACCTTATCGCTAAAGAGTTCCATCGACGACTTATCATATTTACAAATCATAGGAAAATCGATGGCTTTTCATTTTCATTTTCATGTGAGCTGTACTTTCATCTTCGTAGTCGGCAAAGTTTACATGTACAGCGTTCAGATTTACTTAAAGAAAAAACGACATCGAAGCTTCGTATGTTGTTTAGAATTGAAATAAAACCATTTTGCTCGCTCTTTCTTTTTACAGATACAGGACAACTTTCGATCACTTAAAGTAGGTATGATTATTCATGATGAAGGTTAACATTATATGGCGTATTTCAATAGGCCAAAAAATCTGCACCGGAGTAGGTTACAAGGTGAGGCATAAGTCTGTAAAGTCTTGTTGTGCCTGCTGCCTGCAATAGTGCCGATTTAACAGACTTATGCCTCACCTTGTAACCTACTCCGGTGCAGATTTTTTAAACTATTGAAATACGCCAATAGCCTTTAATATTTACCCCGTAAAGCAGCGTTGCTTTTCTCTGGAATTTTTACAAACTACATTAAATCACTGTGTGTTTGGTTGTTTTTTCATCAGGGGACATTCAAAATGGGCGTCTTCAAAAAGTACGTCCTGCTGTTGCCTGTAGTGGGGACGTGCATTTTGAAGACGCCCATTTTGAATGGCCCATGATGACGCAAAACCGCTTTCAGTGCGAATCCAGCGAACGTTGACCCTATGGGTAAATGTATTCCCAGGGCCATAAAAGTGACCTGGTCAATATTCATACTTTTTTTAATCTACCCCCGAGCAACGCCGGTATTTGCGGCTAGTGCTTGATAAATAACAAAAATCGAAGAAAAACTGCAATTTAATTTCAAATTTGAATATCATCCGATTTAAATACATGTACATGCATAATCGAGTAGGCATGTATAGCAAGATATGCAAATCACATGAAAATATACGAGCAAAACTATAGTTTGTTTCGTATTAAATAGTGTACGTTTTATGAAAAGACATGAATATTATACATGTACATTTACAACAATACATTATATAATTACAAATATTGTTGAGAACTCCGCATGTATGAGGTTCTTTGGTTGGATTTGGGGATTTAGGGCGTAAGGGCATCTAGGAATTCGAGTATACTCAAATAGTTTTCTTGTGGGATGCTACTGTATTGAAGGATTTATTGAAGTAAAATTATTTAACTGGCAATTATTCTGTAATGCGAGAGTTATTAATTGGTTGATTTTGTTTAACTGATTAAAACCATTTTAAAAAGTCCCCTGTATTCATTCATGAGCTACATTACGAAATTATACAATTTTCAATTTTATACTAAAGAAGCGGCATAACTGATGCAAAACAATTTACGAGTCTATTATTCCCAGTATTCCACGAACTGAACAAATCATACATTTAATACCCAATATATCACTTTAAACACAGCGTCAAAAACTATTTTTGTATTTAAACAAATATCCTACTAAACGTGGATAGCCAATAAATTTACACCGGTTACGGAAGAAGTACTTAATAAAATTCCCTTGTTACTAATTACGATTTTATCCACATTATACCAACATTAATAAGAATTATAGCTACAATTATTTCAGAAGCGTTTTTGCATATCGCAAGAATAAATACGCAACACTATCTAAATGTATTTTTATATAATATCAGAGTAAGAATCTCATTAAAGAATCATGGAAACGACGCCCTTGTTGTTGCCGATGTAATTAGTATTTCAGAAATATAATACCAGGTAATTCTAAAGTAAAAAATGACAATTTACCAGCACTATATGAATACTCTTTAAAAGGCTAATCTACTGAATACTAATTTTGCAAAACTTAGATGATTTTTATTAATTCTAAAAAGAAAGCGACGTAAAAATAATGTAGTACCATTATACAGATGCTTTTCAAAAGTCAACAATCAAAATTCATACGTAAATCATAATTATTCAAAATATGAATCCTTAATTGGTTTATGCAGCTAGCTCCGTATACATTAGCACTGTATAATAGTTATTTTTATTCATCTCACATTCATGAATCGAAATATTCAATTGGGTCAATTAGAGGGCACCCTAAGAACTGGTTTCATCATTTCTACATTGTAGAACCTAATTGAAATAAGTTAGGAGTGAAGCAAAACTGGATATTTTCTCGATGTAAAATATATGAGATTTTTTAAATAAAAAAAGTATAACTTAATGTGTGAAAATAAAGTGTAAATCTCGCCTGCTTGCATCAAACGACAACTTTGCATTGGAAATGGAAAAGTGAGCTATTTTGAATTAATTCTCATATTAATGTATTCATTGGTAAACATGTCCTTTAACAGTTGTAAATCAACTTGTCGGGATAGGCATACACGTTACACAGTTTCGTGTAATCATACATAAACTACCTGATTGCACTTTTATACTCATGCATATCTAAATGATATCTTGGAAAAACGACATGTACTATAAATGGAAATACATAACACATATACACATAAATTTCTTCTATTTTGCGAAACAAATGTAAAAATAACGATGTGAAATATATAGAATATGTTTTAACTTTATTTGTAATATGCAAACAATAATCCTCGAGTGTATGGCTTAAAAGAATTTGAAAACATTAAATGTGATATTGCAAACATGCCTAAAATACGACACGTCTAATTCGACAATTAATTGCATAATTTGTTTTTCTTAAAGATCGAGATTGCAAACGATTTGTAATAACGATTATTCACTGGCGACAACAAAAATCCTTGGCTTTCCATGAGATACAAGTTAAAAGTTTAATTAATAAAAAAACAGTAAAGATAATTCCCTGTTGTATTAATTCATTAACTTTATCAATCCCTTCGGTGGACATGCTAGCATTATACATGTACACTGTAGAGAGAGGATGTACACAAGGCAAAATTAGGTTATCCAAGCATACGCCGGAGATATATTGTACATGCAAGTCAACAGTCCACAATCCGGATTTCCACGCATATACACACTAATCATTAAAATAAATACCATGCAGATATAATTACATTTGCATTTGGTATTTAAATTATGCAGAGGATATTGTTTTTGCCCGTGTCTGTGCACGCGATAAAATAAATTAAGGAAGCTACAAAAACAGTAAGCCTTTATTATATACGATGTGCAAGTATCATGATATCCTCATAAATACGCTCTTAATTCAGGAAAATTTATGGGCGCAAAAAGGTTTAGAAAAACGTGATTTTTGTAATTAGTATACAATCCACTCCATCATATATACAATATGTAGTTTAGTGAACATCACATGAAATACTGCGTTAATGTGACTAATTGGAAAATTTGCGGTAAGCACGACTAGTTTATATAAACACGTGAGTTTATATAAAAATAAACAGTTCTGCAAGCTTAGCTGAAATCGTTAGCTGATGAATAAATTGCAGTCCTGCGACTTGATATTATTAACCCATCAATATTTCTTTTTTTAAACTAAAATTAGTAAAGTTGAAAAACAAAACTTGGCCTTTATTGATAATCATAGGTATTAATCACATTATTGTTAACCAATTACGAGAATGTTACACTAGAATTTTTTAGATGTTCTGCATCTCAATGATTTAATGCTTTCTGTATCTAAATTTTTCTTTACCATTACGTTTGACAAACTGTCGGCTGTAAGAATTGTTGCATTGTTGAGAAAAAAAGGACTAATTATTATACAGCATAGCAGCTCACAGAAACATATCGGTACCGTGTTGCTCTCTAATTAAACATAGCAGCTTATAAAAACTATTAGCTGAATCCTGTATATTTACTTACTTTCTTGACAAGCACTTAACTCAAATTTTTAAAATTATAGTCTCGCACATACAATGTAAAACGGCGTGAACATGCCATGCTTGAATTAACAAAAATTAATGCATGGATAAATACTGTCAAGAAAAAAATCAACATGGTATGCAATATAGTTTCTTTGCGTATTTCAAATTTACGATGAACTCAATTATCTTGTAGGTATCCAGCACATGTACACTGTATATGCATGTACTGTAAAGCAAGGGAAATATGCTGAACAAATAAAATAGACGAAACAAGGTCTGACATTTTGTCTCGAGCAAACTAATCAATTTCCAGCAGCAGTGAAGAAAATACAAAAAAGGCATGCAATTCTCAGAGGATTTATCTATTTTTGAACTTATTCTAGAAAAAAATAATGGGTTTTTTGGTTCCACTTCTTTTATTTCACATCTTTATGCAAGTTAACGTTAAACGTCTTGAGAGTGCAAATGTGGAAATGGAAATCTTTTCTTTATTTTGCTCTCGCTGGTTGGTAATAAGATGAACTGAGTTATCTTTGCGAAATGCACAACACATTAAAGTAATCCCTCAAATCAATTTGCACGAAAACAGCTCAAAATTCAAATTAAACAGATCAAATGCAATGAATGTCTTCCACCACTCAATGAAAATGGCATCCTTGGAGACGACAAATACGTACCTTAAATTTCACTGTCTCATAAGAAATAAGAAATTTAATAGTGCGTGATAAGACCATGAATTTCAAGTTATAAAGAAAAATGTCCAAATGTTTAAATAAAAATAAGTCATGTTCGCAATCGGCACGTTGTGCAAATCCCGTTACTAAATAAAATGAATCTATTTTCCTTTATAAAGAAGATCATTTTTAAAACATGAACATTCTATTGCAAGAAGTTTGTATAACAAGTTTAAAAAGTTAGAAAGAACATATACTATACACATCATTTTCAGTCAAACGTGTACTATATTTTTATAAGAGGGATAGTAACTGTGTGATAGAAAAACGAAAAAGAATAAAGTGATAAAAAATTTAAAAAAAGTGATAAAATAAATATCCGGCTAACGCACAGATTTGAAAATGCTAAACAATGATTAAATGTATTTAACAACCATCGCGTTGACGAAGTTAAAATCCATTCCAGAACTTTTTGAGTAAATGCATAGATCCATACATGAAAGCTTCATATGGAACAGTCACAATCGTTAGTTAACATTCATGGATTAGAACAGAGGAATTAATGAGATATAGCCCGACTTAATTATGGAAAATCGTAAATCATTTCAGATGACCTATAATAATCTGACTTTTATAATCAAAAATTGTAAAGCTTAGAAATAATGTCAAATTAACGCGATTTTTAGGATGAACATGGCCAAATGGAACGATATTCAAAATGAATGATAGCATGAATTTAGTCAATGAATGCATCTTGGTTAACACATCTGGCTATATTAGCCCATATGCATGTGTACTATTAAAAAGAAAAATACTGGATAATTTTTCAAGTCACTAATAACAAATTGTATAAATCTGTGTACCCTTGCTTAAGTCGAATAAATGCATGCACATTTCTGCAGTTTGGCTAACTGTTTCACTGACGAAATACTAACTTTAAAAAAGGGGTCTGCGAATTGCAGTTCATTCCCTGGTGAAAATTTTTCTTGCTTATACTGACCGTGGTGTGTATAGTGTGCGTATTGGAACCGTATCTACACACCAAGGACCGTAGATACGCTTTCCATACGGATTACATACGTATCGAGGTGTGTATGGGGACCGTATTTGTGGCAGTGCAATCTACGCTCCCATTTGGACTGTATGGCAGTATGGGGACCGTATGAGGCAGCACCGTTTACGCACCAAAATAAGTATAGGAACCGTAGGAGGCTGTCCCACATACACTCCCATTCTGGCCGTATGGGGACCGTATGATGCCGCACTGCCTACGGACCAAAAGAAGTATGAGAACCGTAGGAGGCAGTGACATATACGCTCCCATTTAAGCCGTATGGGGACCGTATCAGGCCGCACCGTATACTCACGGAAAGAAGTATGAGAACCGTAGGAGGTGGTGCCATATACGCTCCCATTTGGACCGAAATTTTGAAACTTCAAAAAAAAAATTCAAAATCGCAAATTTAAAAAAAAAATGTCAACTTTTTGAGACAAAAAAGCACAAATTTTAGAGTAAACAAATTGCAACTTTTCAAGGGTTTTTTTTCTCGAAAAGTGGCGATTTTTATACTCTAAAATTTGTGCTTTTTTTGTCTTAAAAAGTTGCGAATTTGTTTTTCAAATTTGCAATCCATACGGAATTATATGTGTACATATATATTTTTCGAAAATGCGCCTATACTAGTATAACGAGTTTTTTTAATATTTGCAATCCAAAATTTGCAATTTTTTTCCTTGAAAAGTAGCAATTTTTTCAATCTAAAATATTGATTTTTTTCTCTCAAAAAGTTGCAAATTTTTTTTTAAATTTGCGATTTTGAGTTATATTTCCAAATATATGAAAACATATGTGTACATGTACGTTTTTTAAAAATTTCCCTATATCACAAGTGTGTTTGTTTTTTAAATTTGCAGTTAATCTTTAAAATTTTGGTACAACTATTCGAGGGTTTTTTCCCTCAAAAAGTTGCGATTTTTATACTCTAAAATTTGTGCTTTTTTTGTCTCAAAAAGTTGCGAATTTTTTTTTTTAAATTTGCGATTTTGAATATTTTTTCAAACATACGAAATTATATGTGTACATATATATTTTGCAATAGAAATTTTGAATCGCAAATTTCGGAAAATAAATTCTGAAATTTTGAAGACAAATTGTAAATTTTTTTAAACAAAACTCATTATATAGGCGCAATTTTGAAAAGTATAAATGTACATGTACATTTATATTTTTGAAAATAAATTCAAAATGACAAATTTGAAAAAAAAGGCAACTTTTTAAGACAAAAAAATCCTAAGTAATAAATTCCAAAATTTTGAGGAGAAATTGTACATTTAAAAAACAATCGTTATATAGGCAGATTTTTGAAAAATATATTGGTACACATACATTTTTATATGTTTGAAAAAAAATTCGCATGTTAAAAAAAATCAGAAGTTTAAGAGTAAAAAAATCGCAACTTTTCAAGCAAGTCCAGATAGCTCAGTGGATAGGGTGATGTCTCCATGGATGGTAGGTTGCAGGATCGAAACCAGGGTAAGTTCAAACTAAATATTTATTAACAAATTAATTGTGTTCAATTGTCTATGTATCTGATGTGTATGTATGT
Organism: Ommatoiulus sabulosus; assembly: GCA_034697705.1. Taxonomy (NCBI): domain Eukaryota; kingdom Metazoa; phylum Arthropoda; class Diplopoda; order Julida; family Julidae; genus Ommatoiulus; species Ommatoiulus sabulosus. Next base: position 24,143 of record JAQGAO010001161.1, read on the forward strand.
TATCTGCAAATAGGATAAGGGCATTAAACTGATAATTAAAATGAAATGGTATTTTTTATATAAATTATGTTTTAGGCCCAAAGTAGTGCTAACGTTAGGCCTTACACACCCAAGTCTGTATGAGGAGGGTATGCAGTGCGTATGCGAACTGTATGGGGTCAGTATCAGTTTCAGCCTGCTACTGTCCCCATACTGTTCGTCTACACTCCCCATACGCCCAAAACCTGCCACAAATACTCTCCCAATACAGACCAGGGGTAGTAAGCCCACTGTATACATACTCTCCCCATACTGTTCGTAGTCTGTCTAAAATACGCTCCCAATACTCACCATTTGCTTAAAATTTTCACCATGGTGATAAGTGAATTATTCGTCAATCATGACCGATGTATGCAAAGACTAACTGTTCAACTTCGAATCTGTACATGTAACTGAGAAACGATCTTAGCAATTTTTAACAATTTTGCAACTTTGTCTATAATGTTTCGAAAATTTACAAATAATTCCTAAACTTAGCATTTGTTTTTGTAATTTGTTGCCATGTCTTGAAAAATTTTATTTTCCACAATTTTGCAAATTTTTCACCAATGTATTCAATTTTTCCATATTTCGCATTTTAGACAAATTAGCAACTTTTTAGACAATTTATCAAAGTTTTGCATATTTGTTAACAATTTAAAAAATTTCCCGCAGTTTTGAAACTTTTTAGACAATTTTGCTAATTTTTGATAATTCAGAAAATGGTCCACATTTTTGCATATATTCGAAAATTTTACAACTTTTTTCGACAATTTAGGAGCTTCGTCGACTATTTGGAAAATTTTCGACATTTTTAATAATTTTTCGCCAATTATGCAATTTTTACACAGTTTTCAAAATTTTGCAATTTGTTTTACAAAACCTAACACATTTATTGTCAAATTTGTCCATATTTCGCACTTTCGACAATTTAGCAACTTTTTCGACAATGCAGCAAATTTCCACAATATTTGCACAACAAGTTTTCCAAATTTTGCAATTTTTTTTTGCAAAACTTAAAGACATTTATTGTCAAATGTTTACATATTTTGCACTTTCAACATATTAGTTTACATATTTTTTCTAATATCGATAATTCTGCAAATTGTCCACATTTTTGCGAATATACGACAATTTTACAACTTTTTTCGACAATTTAGTTAATTTCCAGCAATTTTGCTAATTTTTGATAATATAGGAAAGTTTACTTATTTTTGCTATTATTCGACAATTTTGCAACTTTTCGACATTAACAATTATCAAAAGGTTAACAAAATTCGAAAAAACGGCAATTGCAGCAACGTAATATTGGGTTTGCTGCTTACTCGGAGGCTATTTAGTCATCAATTTAGAGATTCAAATTACAATTGTAATAATCATGATTGAAATTTTATTCGACTAACACTTATTCTGATCCAGCGATTAATACAACAATAAATATGTTGGAACACTACAAACTATCATACTTATTCCAAATTTCCGTCTCCTCTGTATTTCATACAGCCCAAAACTTAATTACCACTGCCACCCCCGTGCTAAAGTCTATGGAGGATATTTTGTGAGTTACAATTTGTGAGTCCTTAATGTCTGGATAATTTAGAATACTTCTGATAATTTATTGTGTCTCAACCTTCCCTGATGCTGACGCAATGTGTTTGCCAAACATTTATAAAGATATTTTTGGGTTTTGCAGGGCAAACCTAACAACCTGCCGTTTTTCCCTCACAGATAGTTTACACGGATTGCTTGTTCTGAGTTTGTTTATGCCTTATCTGGTCTCTTTTTTGTTTTTAGAGATTTTTCGAGAATGTGATCACATGATATCATGTGAGAACGTGATATTTTCAATTCATTTGCCATCACTCAATATTAAATTTCCACTAAAATTCATTAGAATAACTCTTTTCTCATTGCAAAGCAGAACTTTTCTGCAGAACTTACAGTATCAATATGATGATAAACTAGCTATTCTTTATACCCAGAAGTTAAATCATCATAATTTATTAGGTAAAAAAATAACCAAATGACCAGAAATTGACCCTTTTTCTAATCAGATCCTCTCGCGGATTTCTGATTAACTAGGCTTACTACTTGATACGACGCTCTGGC